>JAPYYS010001426.1:0-30983 GCA_030522525.1 Campopleginae sp. 14b
GAGAGAGAGAGGGGGGGGGGGATGGTATGTGTGTATAATACGTAATACGTGAGGGCGAGGAGTAGCAGGTGCACGGACGATACCGCGTTATGCTAATAAAGATCGTTTCGGCGATAAATAATGCTCGAGGTGTTGGCCCATAATGTGAGGATCCGGGCAATAAATCTGATGGGTTTGAAAATAAAAATGAATTTCTAGTGGATCGGGAAGTTTGAAGTTTTTGAGGTGGGTTCTCAATGATTAGTAAATGTTGTAATATCCGCGATTTATAAGTGAATTTACGTTTTTGCTCATGTTGCTTGTTGCCTTAAGGCGCTCGCAGCAGGAGAAAGAGAGAAGGGATTGCTTTTGAGGACGTCGCCTTGTTGTCCTTGTCGTGTTCTACTTTCGTCCGCGCGGCCCCAAATACCCGCAGCCACACGTATCAACGTCTTTCCTCCTCGCCGGCGCACACTGCTCTCCACTTTCTTTCTCGCTTCATATCCATGAACTTATTCGAAATGTTGTTCGGCTAGCGGCGGAGACGCCGAATGACCCGGCAACCTTTTGGCAGGACGTCAAGTCCTTTTCGCTGCTACACTCGAAAACTTGGAGCACCATTTTCGCCGCAGTTGTTTCGTCCCTTTTGCCAAGCGAAAAATCCTTCTGGTTGGAATTTGAATTTTTGGCTCGGCAAAACGTTATGGAGAAATAAATCGCGACTCAAAGTTCAAAGTCGTACATACACGTCGCAGTCTTCCGATTTAAAATGAGCCTTCCAAAGCCTCCAGTCTTTCGAAACCAAAGAAACGTCCACGAAAGAAAAAAAAAAAGAAAAAAAAAAAATCATACAAATTTCATCGACTTTGTCCAATATTTTCAATGGCACTAAATGTTTCATGAATGTTTTATTCATTCTATACTATTTTTTTCCTCTCCTCTTTTGTACCGAGTTTTCTTCAACGGTTTCTTTCACTCCCTACCACTCTACTGGCTTTTATTATTTGCACAAAGCTAGAGACTTATTCTCGCGTGCACAGGAAAACCGCCGACGGCGAAAAAGAATCTTGAGGCGAGTCGAGCTCCGATAACAAAACAAAATAATAAATAAAAACAACAATGAGATGCAAAAAATACAATAAACAAAAATAAAGAATAAAATTCGCTGAGGAGCCAATCGGAGCTGCGGCCGAGTGTGACACCCTCCGCTGTCAAAACGCGAGAAAATATCGAAACGCTCACTGGGAAAAGGAAATTTTGTTAAAAATCGTTGACATTTTTCTCAACACGGTAAATTAAATATTTCTTCGATTTCATCGGAATTTTTGCTGTCCTGGCAGTAGATTCGATGCCTCGGGGAATTTCCAGCCAAATTTATAATTGCAACCACGAAAATTTGCTTCCGAAGAGACTCTCTTGAATATTTTTTGCTGCCATGGACACAATTTTTACGATTATGTGAAAAAAAAAAAGTTCAGACAAACGAATCGAACAAAATATCGATTTTTTCCAACGATTTTTTCTTTTCACGAAAAAAGATTTATTCAAAATTGACAAAAGAGTATATTTACAAGAAATTTCTTGAAATTCGATATTTATTTATTGAATCCCAAGAAATATGAATTTTTTTCCAAATAACAAGGTTTATTTTTAATAAATATAGAATATTTTTGAAATGAATATGTTGCTTAAAATGAAGGACGTGTTCAAATGATATTTTTATTTATTTTTACTAGTTAAGAAATTTTTTATATTAAATGAATCGAATTATTAGGAAAAAATAAATGTTCCAAATGAATAAAATAAATTTGATTGATTTTTCAATGAAATCAATCAATCAAATAAATTCATAAAATCTCAAATATTTGAAAAACAATATTATTAATATTTAAAAAATATTCATTAATAAATTAATAAAATACATTTTATTGGACTAAATGAATGTCTTCTAGGTTGTAATCTCCATTGAAGAATTTCTTGAAATAAAAAAAATCTTCATTGATTTTTAATAAATCTTTTTTTCCGGCTGTAAATGAGTCTCGGCCCTTTTTTTTCGTGCTTTTTGAAAAATGTGGGTCAAGCACAACGTCAAGCTCTCTTTTTTTTCTTCCCAATTTTTTTTCGGCTCGTATTTTTGCTCATACGACAGATCCACGTGTGCTCAACTCGACACAGA
The DNA here is from genome assembly GCA_030522525.1 of Campopleginae sp. 14b. NCBI lineage: Eukaryota > Metazoa > Arthropoda > Insecta > Hymenoptera > Ichneumonidae > Campopleginae sp. 14b. The sequence continues at coordinate 2,156 of JAPYYS010001426.1, forward strand.
CACTGAGGAGGCTGGAGCGAGTGAATAAAGTCCATAGAATATGAAGCAATTTAAGATCTCGATGGGGAATGTCGTCGCGGAGTAGTTTCGTCCAGAATTGCACGGACCCGCGGGTTATGAGGGCTTTGTGTGGCGAGTGTATGAAGCTCTTGGAGAAAGAGCCTCAAAGCGAATACGAAGTCTGCTTGTGGGCGAGGAGCAGTTCTCACGCGAGAGGAGAAAGGCCAAAGGGATCAGAGAATCGTGAACTTGTTTTTCTCGATAGTTTACTCCTCGTCCAGAGGATACATCCTGCACGAGGTGGTTCATCAAAAGATACAAAATATAATAATAATACCAATGATAAAACGTAATAATATAAGACGAGAGGTCGAGGAAATTCGAGAGAAAAAAAAGCGACGAGCTGCAAAAAACTCGGACACGTCCATGAACTTTCTTATCCTTTTTCCTTCGCGGTATATAGTCCTGGCGATCCTGCCAGCTCGATATAGACAAGAATCGTTTTGGAATCGGGATTCCCAATCGATTGAATAACGACTGAGCTGTCTGGGATTCTTTGCTACTTTTTCTCGTCAAATTGTATTTTTCTAATCATGAGAATTAACCAAATTTTATGTTGGCATCGTAATCGTAGAAAAAAAAAACGTTAAAAATATGAAACTTCGTAAACGTGGAGAGATTTTTTTTTTTTTTGCATTTTTAAATATTTTTGTGCTACTTTTTTTTTTAATTAATAAATAGCATGGCTTATGGGGGCGGTTGATGAACGAGAAAAAGAAAAGCAGTTTCTTTCTGATTATTTATGTATCTGCGAATTTTTTTCAAAAATTTCTTTTTCGTCGTTTTTTTTTTTGGAAAAAAAGAAAAAAATGTGAAATTTTTGAGTTTTCGGGCTCAGATTTCTCGTTGGCGAGCGTGGGAAGCACCGGACACAGAAAGGTCAAGTGAATTCGAGCACGTGAGACGAAACTTCCGGATCGAAGGTTTAAGGGGCCAGGCTGAGCTCTCGAGACTATAAAGACAATTTGTAATAATTTTTTTCAACGAATATCTCGACGAATTTGGGCGGAAGATGGTTGATGGAAGGGACGACAGTTTTTGTCACTCGTGGCATTGATGTTCATTGAGATTCAAGGGGATTCGTTCCTAAAAATGAAAAAAAATGAGAAATAAAATAGAAGAAAGAGTTTTTTTTTGTGTTCGGATCGCTGGCTCGAAAGTTCGAAGCCTACTGATCGAAATTCCAATTGGATCTTTTGGAATTCGCCTCGAGCTAGAAAACCTGGCTTTCGGGTCTCCGGCGCGGAAGAATAAATCGTTCGAAGGTCAAATTATATTTTTCTAATAAGAATAAACCAAATATTATGTTCGCATCGAATTCCTCACGATTCGCCTCGGTCTTTGGGTCTGTGTGACGAGATTTATTTTCCCACGCGGATCAGCTGTCAAAGAAAAAAATGGATCGAGGGCCTTGAGTGAAAAAAAACGTCGATATTCCAAAAAAAAAAAAAAAAAAAAAAAAACACTCAAAAAAACGCGACAAACAGGCCCAAAAAAACAAACAGTAGAAAAAAAATTATGAATAAAATCGAGCTGCGTCAATCATCCGCGAGGAATTTGGGGGCAAAAAAAATATTCTTAATCAACAAACAAAAACGTCATTTTTCTTTATCGTTCCGAAATGATTAATTATCGTGCGGTTGCGCGATAAATTATAAATTCGATTGACGAAGATGAATCTTTCACAGTTTCGCGAGCTCGTGATGCTCGTTAATGAAAAAAAAAAAAAAAAACTACGAATTATCGATATTTTGTCATTTCCCAAAAAAAAAAAAAATCAACGGCCCCGAAAAATTTAGTTAATTAATCGATTTTTCTTGTTTTTTCTTCACAAAATTTTAAAAATTTTAATTTTTTTTTTAAATTTGAAATTTAAAATTTTTTAAAGCGAGATTTTCCGACGTGTCGCATTATAAAATTGAGCCAAGCTTATGCGGTCTTTGTAGCCAGCTCAGAAACTTCTCTGAACGGTCTCACGGGCTCCCCGCAGGTGCAGAGGGGACGAGAGAAACTCGAGAGAGTGAAAGGCGATTGGTATTGAAGGCATATTCAAAGGCCGCGGAGTTCACAGATATATAAGCGCGCAAGGGGGAAATAACATCGGGGTCACTACTTAGATTGGAACCGAGTGCCTGACGGAATCTCAAATGTTTCAATTGTTACGGCCTTGTATGCGTTCGACTCACAACTGTACGAATTTTCTATCCTTCGTGTTACATATTTCAGCTTAAAAATGCCCTCGTCGAAGGTCGATATATAACAACTATGCCCAAGGATGACACGCCGCGAGCTCTTATCCTATAAATTATTCCCTTGCGAGATAAACGACCAAACACTCTCATTTTGTCACGTCAAGACTTTTTCTTTTTACACTCTGTGTCGAGCCATACCTTGTTTTTTCCACTCTCGTTCTTATCGCTTATAATTCATTATTACAATGACCTTGACCCTTTAACGAGCGACGATGAGACTTTGCTGAGTCTTGGCTGAGATTTTGCGCTTGAAATAATTATTCATTCGGGTGAATAACAACGAAGACTCGATTTTTTGATGCCTCGTGGTCGAGGGCACGTTTATTGGTGTGAAAAAAAATTAAAGTGTCATTATTTATTTAAATTTGGGCGAATGAAATATTTTTATTTTGAATTTGCGTAAAATAATTTAATCAAATATTTGCGCGAATTTATACTCGAAACAAACTTTTTTATTTTTTTCTTTCTAAACTCTCTGCCCAGCGATTTCGGAATTTTGTGGATTTTTTATCAATTTTTTTGAACTTTACTGTTGGTCGGAATTAATTCACGTAATTATTGATTTAACGAGATTTTGAAAATTACTGAATACCAAATTAGAGTCGCATTTAACGGGAAAAATTCGTTAATTTTTTTTAATCCATTTTACGGAACGAAAATTGTCGAAAAAAAAAAGAAAAACTATTTTTTTTATTTGACAATAAAATGATAGGGAAAAAAACTTGGTATTGTGAAATGGAGTGAAAATCACTTTGAGGCAGTTGGAGGCATATGTTCGTGCAGCACCGAAGTAATTTTGTATTCAAACGAAAATTAGCCCCGGAACTTTAGATAGTTGGAAAGTACGTGCGTCGACAAGTTCGATCTTTTTTATTCTAAATATATACGAGCGAAGGTTAAGCCGGAAAATAAAGTGGCGATAATAGGAAGTTGCGAATGGATAGCGACAGATCGAAGTTCCCACGAGGTTGAAATTTTAAGGGGCTCTGTTGATTTGAAAAAAAAAAGCAGGCAGCTTTTTAAATATTTGAATGAAAATTTAATAAAAAAAAAAAATGCGAAAGGACGATCGAAAATATGATTTTAATTTTTGTCTACGATAGCACGAGTTAATTATTTCGGACTAATTAACAGGAAGTCGGAGACATTGATTGGGGACAATTGGACGAGCCATAATTGATATTTCTCTAATTAGTGGTCCCGGAAACTCGAATTAATCATCGACGTTGCAAAGGACTTTTGTTTATGAAGGGAAAAGGCTCCGAAAATGTAGGTTCGTCATCACTGGCCAACGAGGAATCCTCTATTTTAATTAGTTATTGTTAATTGCAAGGATTTTAATGAAAATGGAAAGAGAAAGATTGTCAAGAGGTTGTGATACGCAGAGACGGATATTTGTGATGCCTGCACTGACTCGGGTGTCCCTTTGATTCGGTATCGATCGTCGTTACTCGGAAGTGCCACTAAATTTCGTCGCCAGTAACAGGTTCGTTGCCTTTGAGAGAATTTAAAGAGTCTCTGCTAGCTCCGAAGGATTTTAGAAGCAATTTTATTCGCTGGGAAGGATTCAAAGTGCAAAGTGCTCTTCGACACTTATCTCGGATCCATACAAATTTCATAAAACTTCAAGTCTCACGCAGTCCGTATGCCACGTACACATTTTTTTCCCTGACATTATTCCCTCGCTGCTTTGCCATTATATTCTTGGGAGATGAAAGATTTTCGGTTGGCTTTCAAGTGGCAAACTCTAGGGCGGATTACCGAGCAAACAAAAATTGCTAAATCTTTCTTGAGCCTTGAAAAATATTCTGCATTTTTATTTCCTGCTAGTCAGGAGTCTGAACAATTACCTTTTAACGAGATTGTTGATCATACGAGCGAGCATTCCACTTTGTACATTTTTTCATGTATCTCGGCCCTTAGCACGGCGCCTTTTATATGCTCGGGATTCTTCAGACTTTGCGCAATGAAAATGAGCATTTTAGAAAAAATACCGACCCCCCATTAACGTGACAAGATTTTCGTAATTTTTTGTTGCATTTTTTTTTGGCTACTTTTTTTTTTATTTATTAATAAATAGCATGGCTTATGGGGGGGGCGGTTGATGAACGAGAAAAAGAAAAGCAGTTTCTTTCTGATTATTTATGTATCTGCGAATTTTTTTCAAACATTTCTTTTTCGTCGTTTTTTTTTTGGAAAAAAAGAAAAAAATGTGAAATTTTTGAGTTTTCAGGCTCAGATTGCTCATTGGCGAGCGTGGGAAGCACCGGACACAGAAAGGTCAAGTGAATTCGAGCACGTGAGACGAAACTTTCGGATCGAAGGTTTAAGGGGCCAGGCTGAGCTCTCGAGACCATAAAGACAATTTGTAATAATTTTTTTCAACCAATATCTCGACGAATTTGGGCCGAAGATGGTCGATGAAAGGTACGACAGTTTTGGTCACTGGTAGCATTGACGTTTATTGAGATCAGAGGGGGTTTCTTCCTAAAAATGAAAAAAATGAGAGAAAAAATATGAGGAAAAGTTTTTTTTTGTGTTCGGATCGTTGGATCGAAAGTTCGAAGCCTACTGATCCGAATTTGAATTGGATCCTTTGGAATTGGTGTCGAGCTAGAAAAACTGGCTTTCGGTTCTCCAGCGCGGAAGATTAAATCGCTCGGAGGTGAACGAGCCGAAAACTAGTTTACAGTAACGACGAGAGAGCCGAAAAATGTAGCGGAGCGAAAGTTATCGAAGGAACAATATCGCGACGATTGAAAAAAAAATCTATAAAAATATCACTCGAGATTTTTTTTTATTCTTTTTTCTATAAAAGCGCTGGCCCGGAGGCGTTTGCGAGACGCTGCAGTTTGAATAGGACAAAGTGTCTCGACGCGGGCGATCTCCGCAAACACGAATTTTCCAACATTTTTTTGTAATCGCATTTCCACATCAATTTACGAAACGTTTGGCGTTTCGTCGGAGAATAAAGAGTAGAGAAAATTAATGCGAAATTGTCATCCGCTCGATTATCGCGAAGCGGCCGCTCGCAGAGCGAAAAATCACTCGATAAAAAAGAAAAAAAAAAAAAAAAAAAAAAAAAAAAAAATGATGGCCTCGTCGAGTTGGAGATTTCGGTGTTTTTATTTTTTTTAATTAAAGAAAATTTTTTTTTTTTTTTTTTTTCAGAGTTTCGAATTCGAAGAATTGCCCAAAGATTCGCGTCCCATGTACCTCGTGACAGAGTCGACGCTCGAGCAATATTCCGTACACACAAAACCCGTTCCTCACCGAATCTACAATGACAGTGAAGCGGGGGAAACCCGGAAATGATAAATCAGCGTTTCATGCTTGGCCAAGACCTTACGATAGGGACGTGAACTTTTGTCCTGGAGTCGTTTAGTTTTGGCGGATATTTAGTGCACTCTGGGAAACGCGAATGCCGCCAATTTCGATGAAGCACTCGGCGATGTGGTTAATGAAGTGACGATTCCCGGCGCGCAGAATTATTTAATTTATTCGGCGGTTTGGTCGCCGGAAAAATGGGAAAAAAAAATTTTTTTTTTTACGAAAATTTGTACTGGTCAATTCGCTTGATCGAGTCGGTATCGTCGCGCACGTGTGTGTCGCCGTACGGATGAATAAATAAAAGAATAAATAAATAATTGGGATCCTGATCGACGAATTTAATCGGCGACGATGATTAATTCACCGCGAACGTTAATTTTTACTTTCCCGATAGTTTAAATCCTCCCCAAGGACCTGAGGGCCATAGGGGCGCAGAAAATATCGATTCGGATCGAGAAAATGATCGTCCCAGTAGAAAAAGCCGAATAAACGTTCAGCCTCGATTTTTCCCGAAGAAAAACATTCCGCAAATTAATTTAATCGCACGATTTGTTTGAAACTCGTCCAGTCACGTGGCCACGTTAATGTTTTGGTTCAGCCGATGCAGCACGATCGGCGTACGCCACTCAACTAAAGCGTCGCCGTTGCTATCGTTTGTCCTAGCCGCACCAGGCACCCGGCGAAACTGCGAGTTCGAGGGAGAACCGAGGCTGCTCAGGAGGGAGACGCGAATAAAGAGCGAGGGAGCGAGATGAAAAGATGGGCAAACCGAGACGCAGAGAAATGATGGCAAACGAGAGGGACTTCCCTTCCCCCCCCCCCCTCCCTGCCCCTCTCCCCTCCCCATCTCTTCCCACCTCAAAGCTCCAGAGTCGGTTCGTTGGGCTGCAAACACACACTCTCGATGTACGACGGTTAACCTCTCGCTTTTGGCGGGAATCCCTGCATGTCCGATATTAACTTTTACTCCGACGGTTGTGCAGTTCCGTTCGACTATTTACGTCACGATTAGTTTTAAAGGCTCGGAGGTTTAGCCAAGGGGAAGAGAAGGATCGTGGCACGATGCCATTTCCAAATTATTCCGGGCCTTTTGGCTGCTCCCTTGGCTATGGGTTTTATGGTGTACACCATGGGGTCGAAATTTACTAAAGTCCATGCAGCAAAACCTTTGGGTGCAAAGGTTTCATTGGCCCGTCCGGCCCCGAAACTACCCGAAACTGCTTTCTTGATCACTCAGACGTTTACTTCGGGACATCGCGTTTTATGTGGACTTCGGGATGAAAAAACGAAGGCGTTAGTCCAATTGGACAACCTTAAGGACTCCATTCTCGCGATCCTACTTTTTTGCCACCATTTTTTTGACTCTCGGGCTTTTTCAACATCCTATCAACTTTTTTAACTTTCCCCACGATCCTACGTCTCGACAGGGGGCCAAATTTATGGGGGAAGATTTTTGGACATCGCACTTTTGGAAGGCGAACCAAGATTTCGATAAAAATCTTGGCATTTTCTTGCAAAATGAATCTGCGCCTCCGGGACGTCAAATTTTCGTCCGTTCCTTGGCGATCCGTCGTTCCAACGATTTTTCTTCGTCACTGCGATGAGAATTTAGTTCCGAAGAAAAAAAAACAATTTTTTTTTATTGTTTTATTTTTTCAATTGTTTTTCGAGTTTTGCAGAATTTCTGTTTTCTTAAATTCGCCCAAATCGATGCTCCAGTTTTTTTTTTTATTATTTTTACTCAGTAGCCCGATTCAGTTTTTGAAAATTCGAGTCTTTGGGACATCGCAATGAATATCAAGGATTTGCTCGCAGCTTCTACCAAGGAGACGCCTCGTATTACGTCACGAAGAACCGAGAGCACATGGAAAATCCGGATTTCGAAACGAATCATAATCACAACACGCTCCTCCGAAGATTACTGTCTTATCCGAGGAAATATGATGCACAGGAGTACGAGGCACGAGTAGAAATTATAATCAAGTATTGTGGTTGGTTGCGTGCAGGGGGCGTTGTGTTTTCTACAGGAAATTAATTCCTGTAACTGTGTCAAATGTTCTTGTCGCCAGGGACGATCGAACGAGCACAAGACTCACTAATTATTGTGATTTATGATTTTTGCGGTGATTGATCGCTGCCAATGAATTAACTTCAATTAACGGATCGTCCTGCTTGGGGAAATCTGAAAAATCATTTTTTTTTTCGTCCCTACGATCGAGGGACGAACTATCCAAAAATATATTCACTCAGTGAGACCAGCCACTTGGAAACTTTTTCGAAAATACGACACGAAATGGAAAATTTTGGGAACTTGAAGAATTTTCAACTTTTTTTTTTCTATTTGCATGTAAATTATACAATTTTGACAACTTTTTAGAAATTACAAACTTGAATATAATATTTAACAAAATTTGCAGAAATTAATGCGGTTGGACGATTTTTCAAAAATTTAAGATTTTCGTAAAATTCGAAAAATCATCAAGTTTCAACCGTTCGACCGATATTCTCGAAATTAAATACCAACCTTCCTATTATGATACTCTATTCATAGAAAAAAAATTGGCAAAAAATCTGAAAATTTGCGAAAATTGGAGCGTCGAGAGTTTTTTTTGAAAATTTCAAAATGCCGTAAAATTCGTATTTTTCTAGCAATTCCAACAAAATTCTCAGAGAATGAAGAGCTCGTATGGATTACCATCTGTGCAAAACAGGAGCGTTGTAGCTCAAACCGTTCTCGAGTTATGAACGTTTGAATTTCTTCATTTGATTTTTATTCATTTTTTCTAGATATGATTTTTCGATTTTTTTAAGACATTGAAATGTGGAAAAAAAAGCTTTTTTTTCAACGGTGTACCTCTTTCGAGGTCACTACTCGGTTGGGTGACCGCTCAGCCACGCAGGTGGTCCTGATCGATTAATCGATCATTTCTGAACGATTTTACGGACCTCAACCAAGTTTTCCGAGCGCTAAACGTTTTGTGTAACGTTTGCAGTAAAGTTGCATTGAAATCATAATGATTTGATGTAACAACACAACATCCTTAATAATTCATAAGCAGAAAGTCGACATCATTGCCTATTCACGTGGCTGTTGGGCGGTGCATATATTTCTCTACTGCTTCGGGGCAACGTCGTGTTTTTTTGTGAACTTGAGCGGAATGCACTGGCTGCACGGAGAGTATAGCGCACACTTATGGGAAAGTTAACCTGTTCAAATTCCGTCCGAGAATGCAGAAGCCGAGACGCGGGCTGCAAGTGACATTTGATAAAGTGAAGTCCCGAATGGTGTCTCTGTAAACTTGCTGGATAATTTGTAAACCAGCGAATAGACCGAGACATTTTCGAGCGAAACCATTTTCCCACTTTTTTTTACATTTTTTATCAAATATCCGAAAATTCCTCCAGCCTTTCGCCTCCAAAACATAAGAAATGGATGATTTGTGTACCAGCGAACAGACAGAGGACTTTTCGAGCAAAAAAAAATTTGCCCAGATTTTTTTATTTTTTGAAGATTGTCTATTTTTTGAAAACTTTTTATATTTTTTTATCAAAAACGTAAAAATTTGTCCAGTTTTTTAACAGGACGGAAGGAATTGTTTGATAATTTTTCTCGACCCCTCACATTTTTAATTTTGATTTTTTATTTTTTTTTTCAATTTTTCACATTTTTTAAATAAAAAATCGCAAAATTTTTCCATTTTTCCAAGAGGACAGACGGAATGACTTGATAATTTCGCTCGACCCCTCGATGCAGAATGGATAATTTGGAAACCGACGGATAGACCGAGATACTTTCGGGCAAAACAATTTTTCCCACATGTTTAATTTCGATTTTTTATTTTTTTCAATTTGTCGTATTTTTTATCAAAAATTTAAAAATTTTTTAATTTTCTCAACTCGATGACGTCGAAAACTGCGTGTCGTTGATATTTCGACGTTTCGGGACAGACGGAAAAACTTGATAATTTAGCTCGCGAGCTCTCGATGGGAAATGCGTGGATCGTGGAACGTTATCGCGCACGAGCGAATGACAATGAGTCGATAATTGACGCATTGAAAGTCAACGACTTAGTAAAAAGGGATTGGCTGCTTATCGGCTGTCCATTTATATAGCGATTATATTTTTATCGGAGCGATGCATCGAGCCTGATGAATGCAGTTCGTGATGCATCTCATCGGGGTTATCAAACTGAATCGTGCGACGTAAATAAATAAAAAAATCGATAAAACAATCATTTGCTCCATTTTATCGTCATTTCTGACCGCAAATTCGCATTAATTTGTCCAGAATAACGTTAAAGAGATCGCGACTACCCGCCACGTGCCCCTGGCCAGATTTCCATGCAGGAGACTCCCCAGGATTCTCATTGCGATTGGCCGGAGCTCGAGATTTCAATAAAACTAAAATGCAGCGAAATGCTTTGGCGAAATTGGGTTGATGACGTTGCACGCGATGCCATAAACTTGTGAGCCTGACGCAATGCCACGAAATGAAAAAAAAAAGATTCGTCACTTTTTGTAAAAAGGTAAAAAAACAAATTGAGAGAAAAAAAAAAATTTCGAAATAAGTGACGAATTATTTTATTTTTATTTTTTTATTTCATGGCATTGCGTCTATGCAAACTTCAGGATCATATAAACTTTGGCCAGCGGTTCAGGAAAATTGTGAGCATTATTTGGGGACCGGTTCATCGTCAATTACGAGAATAATTAGCTAAAGATCGTCTCTGACCTGGCTTAGCAGTCTCCTAGAAATAATGGCGCCATGTGACCAGCCTACAAACGTTTCGATACGTTTTTGTTTTTAGTCTCTTATCGATTTATCACCTGCGCGTGTGAAACTTGGCTCGTAAACATTAAGGTGGAAGGTTTTGCTTGGTCTGAGGGTCGCGGCGTCGAGGTACACGAGTCTTTGGGTATTTGTGGGTGTGTGTGCGGGTATCGAATGATGAAACATATTGTCGGTAAAATATGGTCGGACGTGTGAGTGTGGGGAGGGTTTATGTTGTCGGAGTGTCTCGGTCTCGGGGGATGTGTGGAGCAGGATCATCAACAGAAAGCATCAGAAATGCATGGGAATGTTTTGAGGGTTGGGCGTTTGAGGCGAGCGAGGTTGACGAGGCCGAAGAGGGCACGAGGCCACCAGGTGGAATCGCAAAAGCATTGAATCATGAAGACTCGTACGAAGTATGTTGAAGACTCGGTGGGCTATTCAGCTCTCGTTTCCTCTTTTATATATATTCCCTCGTCTCATTATTTTTAACGAGTGATATTTCCCGCCCGTTGAATCTCCGCGAACACCCATGGCAAGAAAAATCCGAGGGTCGATAGAAACAAGAAGAAGAAGGAGGAGGTAGGAGGGAGGAAAATAAATGAAAATAAATAAAAATAAATGGAGACGAAAGTGGAAATATCTTTTGGCTGCGCTTCGCTCTTTGCCCCGAGAGATCGTTACTTCCTGTGGACCAAAGGAAACTCAAAGGCCAACGTGCGAAAGAGAGAAAAATGTGTGTCGATCCTCGAGCCTCCTCCTGATGCTGCTGCGTTGTTCTCATCACTCATCCAGAGCTTATTTCCGCACGAAGAGACTCTTTCGCTTTACTATGCCGAGATACAACCTCCAGCCTCGTTCCCCTCCCTGCGAATTTCGAGGCTGCAGCGTCTCTTGATTATTAACGGATACTGGAGATGCAAACGGAATGGAAAATGACTGTGTCCCCTTTATTTAATGTCAAGCCACGAATGGCTTGATATAACCGGAAGTTGGAGTGTATGGAGGAGCAGAAACTGCAAGCGACTTAATGAAGGTCGTCGATGCGCGTGGAAGAAATTGATTCATGATGCTGGACAGGTCTTGGCAGTTGGTCTTATTGGCAATTTATGAAAAAAGTTGTCGTGCAATTGCAGGAACTGAAATTCGCTCATGGGAGGTCTATTTAAAAATTCTCACCATCAAGTTTCTTCGGTAACGTTTTCTTCTTAAACTCGTCTTGCCATTGGTCCGTGCAATTCTGTGCAGGAAAGTTTCCTTGTCGAGGATCTCGTGATCGATCAGTGGAAAATCTTCGACGATGTTTCCGTCGCTGTCTTCGTCGTTTTTTTCGCAATAGGGATCCACCGCTATCGGGTAATAGTCACGAGCGTAATTATGCATGGAGATTACTCGCTTGCATCGTCCGCCAGGCCCGAGTTAGTGGAAAAAGTTAGTTGCCACGTCGACGTCGATGATTCGAGACGAAATGGGACGTCGCTTTTTATCATGCTCGAACAAACATGATCGGAATATGCTGCAGAGTGTTTTTCTGTCGCCACTGGCAACCGGAGTCTATGCAAGCCTGCAGCGAGGCTTAACGGCACGAGTGAAAGTCATCTCGCAATGTGAAACCAGAAAAATGCTCGTTCCATATGTCAGGATTCTTCTCGGAGCCTCCAAACGCCGAGGAAACTCCTGGAGACGTAGAACTGTCCACCAGGTCACTGGAAGGTCAACTACGCTTCGGCAACTTCCAACAAAGTATCAAGTTGTGCTTGAAAAGTTTTTTCATATTCGCACCGGGTTCATTATGCACTTTAGAGTTTGTTGATGTTTGTCCGAACTCTGAATGATCACTCGAACCTCCTGGTTTATTTATTCCCGGCTCAAACTCCGCGGGATTATGTTTTTTAGTCGTGCACGTTAACGACGAGACTCAATCGCGAACTAAGCTCGTTTTTTCGCTCGCTAAACCTCGCGTTCGTCTCTCTCTCCCTCGGTCTCTGTGTTTCCCCTGCTCCGCGAATCCACACAGTCTTTGATGTGCTAGCCTGTGCGCGTTCTCGCGAAACGTTCCGAGGTGAAAGGATTTGTCGGAGACGATTACTGTCGCTTATATCAGCCAGTGATAATGTCTGCTGCGTGGCTTTCCACAAAAGCTTCTCGGATTATACAATATTTGACGTGTCTCTTGTATGCCTGACACAGATGCCATTCATCCAGTCATGGACCAAGGATTTCTTATGCAAACAGCACCGGATTATTACGGACGTACTTGCCGGGCTATTGCAGCGACGTAGAGTGCACTTTTTCATTTGAAGAACAAATTTTGTAAAAAAAAATATAGTACCCCTTAGGAAATTTCAATTTAGGGACTTTAATTGTATCGAAAAAGATAATGAAACTAGTAATTCATGACTCGGTGGCTTCTAGGCAATGTTGACGAATGGCATAAAACGTTGAGATTGCATAAAGTGAACTGTTTCATTTGAAAAGCAAATTTTGGCAAAACAAATATAGTACCCCTTTGGAAATTTCAATGTAGGAACCTTAATTATTTCGAAAAAGATAATGAACTAGTAATCTTTGACTTGGTGGCTTCCAGGCAATGTTGTCGAATGGCATAAAACGTTTAGATTGCGTAAAGTACACTGCTTCATTTGAAAAGCAAATATTGGCAAAAAAAAAAAATAGTACCCCTTTGGAAATTTCAATGTAGGAATTTTAATTGATTCGAAAAAGATGATGCAACTAGCAATTCTTTACTCGGTGGGTTCCAAGCAATGTTGTCCAATAACGAGGAACGATTAGATTGCGTAGAGTGCACCTTTTCATTTGGAAAGCAAATTTTGTAAAAACAAGATATAGTACCCCTTAGGAAATTTCAATATATGAACCTCAATTGTTTCGGAAAAGATGATGCAACTAGTAATCTTTGACTCGGTGGCTTCCGGGGAATGTTGTCCACTGACAAGGAACGCTTAGATTGCCGCTGCATTTACGTCCTTGTAAAATGATGATGATGATGCCTTCAATAAGCCTGGAGCGGTAAGCTGCTCCGGCCTGGATAGCTGCTTGGCCGGGTCATGGTTCATAGGCCAGTGGCGATATAACATTATTGGAGACTTGATGGAATACCCTTCTATGGATATATTAAGGGGGGTTTGCCATGGTGGTGAGGTGTGCACTGATTCATATGGGATGTGGCGTGCACGGGGAGCCATGGCAACTTCCTTTGGGTTCCTGATGAGCTGAGGGCCATTGAAGAAGCTCTGGATAAGTGTGGGGCATTGGGAAGGTCATGGGGAATGTTTATCTTGAGCGAGAGAGACACGATGATGTGCGAATGAGCCGGGATCTGGCCTGAGAGCAACCAAGTGGTAGGTTTCAAGATGGAGAGCAGGTTGGGGAAGAAAAAGGAGTGGAGAGATGATATTTGAGTTGGGGAATTCTTCTTGACACTCCAGGTCGTGAAACTCATTCTTTGTAGTTATTATTCGAGCGACTTATGCTAAGAGGGAAAGGTTTAATTACGGAGTATAATTATTTTATTTTTGAGGACGTCTGGAGCCTGGGAATCGTTGCAGGGTTCGGTAATCCGTCCTTTACGAGCTGGAAGTTGAAAAAACAACGGGAGGCTGGTCGCTCGTTGTCTCTGTCTTTCCATTTCTTCTTTTTCTTTGCTGCTGTATCTTCGCCGCACTCGCTTGAAGATGGATTAACAAATCTCGCATTAAGCTCACGATGCGGAGCCGCGTAGTCCTTATCTTTTCGAGAGGGGTCTCGTTTCTTGTTTGCATAGCTTTTCCACTCCACGTGTCTCTTTCGTTAACTCTCTAGTCTGCTTCTTCCTCTTAAATATTTCCTTCAGCGTTCTCTTACCAAGAGCAAGTCCGAGTCTTTGTTATTTCTTTATTCATCCTCTTCTCTATCTCATTCAAGTTGGTCTCTGCGCGATTCTCCGAGTGTTTTTGTTGTTCACGAGCGAAGCTCCGACGTGGCTGGATCGTTGGACATGATTGTACTACGTGTATTTCTTTTTTCCTCTGTTTTCGCTTCAGAGACTTTCTCGGTCAGAGGGCTGGAGAGGAAAAGACGCTGGAGAGCAGGAAACATTATTTGAGAAAGTAAAACTAAGAACCGAGGCTTCCGATGTCCAATTTTTTTTGCGCCTTTTTCATTATCAACTGTCGCTTGAAGTTCCATTGACGGCGTGTCGGCGCGATCATCTGCAGATCCACACAACCTTTTGGCTACTGATTTATCGGCCAGCGGGAGATTCCTAAGTCATTGAGAATCGGCGAGATGATTCGCTAGACTCAGGGGAACCATCTGCAGAACTAAAAAAAAAATCGTCTGTCGGTAACCTATCGACCGATGGCAATTTACCGACCGTCGATAAAACTATTTTTTTGCTCGGGGCATTTCTGTTTCGAATTCTACTGCCGCCGCAAGATCCTGATTTCGTCGCAAGTACGGTGCTCCATCTATTTCGCAGTTTTTCTCATTCGGCGATGTTTCTTTTTCTTTGTTCCCCATTCGACTGCCCCGATCTTCCGGCGCCTTCCTCAACAAGGAAATTCGTTTTTTGATTAATATCGTGTGATAACGAATTCGCTTCCGCAACTTTATCTCCATCCGAGCCACGTTCACTCTTACGTAATTATTCAGCTTTGAGGCAACACGATAAAAACGAGTAAAAAAGTGGAGAGTGTGAATAACACTCGAATCGCCTCAACACCCACAATCCACAGGTCATGATTAAATTTGGCAATTATGCCATCTGATTCGGAAGGGAAAAAACGGAATTGAAGAAAACGCTTCGGCTTGAGAAAAATTATGATCCGGAGGAATCGACGGTTCACACGGTCGATGACTCATCTTGACCTATCAGGATATGAGCTAATCTACTGATAGCATCTATAATAATGTACATCCGTTGATTTTTATTGCCAATTCATGTGGTTCCTCCGGAAAGGGACGGTTTTTCTTGAATTTCGAAGATTATGAGTCACAGACCGATCGGAAAACATATCGTTCGTTGAAAAAGACAGACAGTTTTAAAAATTTGATAATTTTTAAATAATAACAAAATTTTCGTCGTTCCAAAATCATATTTCGATGAAAATTTCTGCAAAAAATTCATTCAATGCAGAAATACTGAAATTTCTACAATTATGAACAAATTTTCGACTTTATTGTTTAAAAAAAAACGTTCAAATTTTCCTTAATCTCGTAATTATTAAAAAATTGTCGAGCTCATCGCTTAACAAAATTCTGGTGTTGATTCAAATAATTTTAACCCTTCTGAGAGTCCCAACAGGAAAAGGTGGAAAGAGTTTTGAGAAAATATAACTTTCTGGAATCCCAATCGTAATTTTTTTTTTTTAATTTGTCGATAATAAAAAAATTAAAAAATGCTGACCCTAATCAACGAAGTATCGATCTTTTTCAAACAAGATTGCACCTGACTGTCCATGTGCTTCGGGCAACGACGCAGCATCTTCGAAAATGACGTCGTGTATTATTTGTTTATTAGGACAGGGTCAAGAGATAATCACCAGGAAGAAAAAAGAGCAATTTGATTGAAATATTTATACGATGGCTCGTGATAATATTTATGGCTTCCTGTGAAATGTAACCTAATGTTTGGCGCATGTTTATGATCATGTCGTTCAATGACCCACACTCATATCCACCTGGTTCTCGGTTCTCGGGCAAAAGCGTTTATAGCGTGAAAAAAAAAAAAACAAAAAAATGGGATTTTCGTGTATTTTTTAGCCGTTGAATAAATTAGTGGGAGGTTTATAATCGCTGATCTCATCCGGCTATGAGTAATCATGAGGCAATGAGGGAGTCGAACTTCCTTTCGAAATTTATTTCTATAACGGTGCGTATCTTTTTCGTTGGCTACTGATGAGTGGCAAATGAAAATCTTGACGACCGTGTTAAATTTAGTATGAATTTTAGAATCGTTGAAAAATCAGCTTATTCCCATAAACTCTCTTTTGCCTCTCCCCACATATGCTAATTCTTGTCCTCTCGAAATCCCAACAAACGAGGATAGGAGTTGATTTTTCTATCGATTTATTTACAGCCAATGAGGATCGTGAGTCATTCCACTTTCTGCTGCTGAAATCAACTGATTTGTCTCTTCCGCTTGATCGATCGCTCCTAATGAGCTCGACGAAAGTTTTACGATCTGTGAGCTCGACCCGATTTGGAATTTACGATTTTTCAATCGAATCCAGTGCCAATAGCATTTTCAATTAAACATTGAACAAAATTTTGAATTTTTTTTTTTTCTTATTTTTTATTCAACATTTTTTCGTTCAAATAAAAATTGCAATTATAATTTCACATTTTATTCATAATTTTCTATAAAAATAAGGCAACACACACTTTTTCTGTTCGAAAGTCATTCGACGATTGCAATTAATTGCCATCACATGTTAATTAACGATTAATCGTCAGTCCAAATTTATTTTTACGATCGCTGTCAAGCGACGTAGAAAAAAAAATTTCTACGCTCAAAAGACACATGCCCTTAAAGCGAATTAACCAGTGGGTTTTGTCCAGCATACGAATTCGTGCTCCAAAAAATTGGGACGCACTATCGAGGTTTTTTATGCAAAAAAAGTGCATTTTTCGTTTTGGGAATGAAAAATCAAGGAAAATTGGCTCATTCGCTTTTCGACAGCTCGTGACATTTTCGTTTACGAAATTTGCTAAGTAAAATATGTTCTTAATTAACTAGCAATGCTCTAATTATCAACTCATTGCTTATTGGATCGCAGATGCGCTGGATCGATACAGTCGAGTCCATTGGACGAGATAATTAATTTTTTCCAATTTTTTTTTCTATTTAAATTTTTTTTTTTTGCCTCGTTGATTTTTCCAACGATCGAGGTTCCGAGCCATTTAATTGTCCTTGGTTCTGGCTCTGGGCGCGAATTCAAAATCTTATCATTTTTCAAAATTATAAAAACAATGATTTTTCATTTTTATTTTTATTTTTATTTATTTTTTCATGAGAATTTATTTTTACGACAAATTGATTCGGTTTTTTTTTTTTTTTACTTTTTTCGGAAGATTTTCGTGGATTTTTGAGACCAAAGGATTCTGGGAAATCTTGGACTCGACTGCACGACCGAAACGTCGTTAAGTAAACGTTTGACAATAACCTAACGAGATACTAAGCTAATGGACTAGAAGCGTTTACTCCATACAGTAGATTATGTCTATGCAAGTGTAACACCCCCAACAACCGCGTCAAGTTAAACGACGTGGCTTCGAACACGATCCTAAACTCTCGAACCCTTTGCCCGCACCAGTTTTCCACAAATTTCTCTGAGGTTACATCCGTTAAGGTAGTTAGTGCAAACCGAAATTCCTTTGAGAAAAACTATCGAGAGTTAAAAAATTGAATGAATTTTTTGTTGGTTAATTAATTCAGAATTAATTAAGAGCCCGAGAACCGTTCGGGCTCAAAAAAATTTGGGAATAATTCTCGCTGAGGCTTAGTTTGATTTAGACTTGGTTTTGATTTAAATTAATTGTTGAGATTCTTGTTCGTGGTGGCTCATGAAATTTTTTTCACATGAAAAAATTGTCCGGGTCGAAAAAGTTGGTCACGATTTTTTTTTTCACTCTTTTTCATTAAAATTAATAAATAATACGAAGGAGACGATGTGGCTTCGTGCCCCGAGAATTCGATCGGAAACTTAGCCAAGGCGTGTGACTTCGGGCTGTTTCATTACGAATGCTCACTCCTCTTGACTGTACAGCCAATTAAAGTCTTTTGATTAATTAGCCATACGCGCAAAGTGCTCCCACATGATAGTAACCGCCGGAAGCTGTAACAAACGTTGAATAAACAAATTTTCACTCGCACTAATGAATTCATCGTTTATTTTTTTTCGTGTCACAGGAAAAAATTAATAATCACTTTCATTTCGTTGTATCTTTCGTGTTAATTATTGAAAAAATTTTTTAATCTTTTTTTTTCGGGAATAAAAAATTCTGAACGAGAAAAAATCCACAGAAAATTATTTTCCTCAAAAAATTTTCGGAAGTGATCGAAAAATTGTTAAATTTTTTATTTTTCTGGAATGAAAAATTCTGAACATGGAAAAACCCAAAAAAAATTGTGGTTTTCCTTGGGATTTTTAAAAAATGATTGGGAAATCATTCAATTTTTGAATTTTTCAATTTTTTGAACGAACGATTGCAAACGTGAAAAAACCTCAAGAAAATTGGCGTTTTCTTTATAAATTTCAGAAAATAATTGAAAAATCGTTGAATTCTTTCATTTTATTTTATTTTTTTTAATAAAAAATTCTAAAAGTGAAAAAACCTACGAAAAATTGTCGTTTTCCTCAGGAATTTTTGGACGTGTTTATCTTCGAGATCGATCGACTGAGAGCAACCGGTTTTTTTTTGTTTTTTTATTACGAATCTTCGTTGGCACAAAAATTACGATAAAATCGACAGAGGAAAAAAACGAGGAAATGTGAAACGTATAATTTGAGATGTGGTAGCTTTTTGTAGTTCGAACATTAAAAACATTTTTATTGACCGTTACGTCATTATTGGCGAAGATTCCGTCAGAAAAATTCAACGATCTTATAAAATCGGATTTCGACTCGTAACAGTAAATTTCGAAGAATTTTTATGTGATCTCGGCGGCGCTTGTCAATCCGCGACTTTTTAATGGGTTTTGATGGAGTGATTTTTTTCCTCGATCCAAAATTAATCCGATTCGTAATCAGTTTCGATAAATATTTTTCTCACGTCAGGCCAAACTCGGAATTTATCATTTTTAATGTAAATGGCAGTTGCTCGAGAGTGTGAAATCGATTTTTCGAGATCGGGAATGTTGCCGATCGGCGGCCATATTGAAAATGAGGGTGCAATTCATTTTTCCGCAATATCTCGAAAACTTCGAGTCCCAGAAAAAAAACTCCTCATAAATTTTTGTAGGAAATTTGATTCCCTACAAAAAAATCTGCAAGCATTTTTCAATAAAACCGACCGTTTACGCAGAAAATTGGAAAAACTGCCAGAACCTAAATTTTCAAGATGGCGGTAAAAGGACAGAAATCCCGAGTCCGAAGACTCGGATTAGTACTCACGATCGATCGATCCCCGCAATAATAAAAAGAAAATCGTTTCTGTCCGGAAATGCACTTTGCTTTTTTTTTACGACATTTTTATTGGACCGAGCGATAAGAGTGAGATCCGCAGCTTCCGACCACATCGGAGTCGAAATGAGTGACGAAAAAATGTGGCCGGTCGAAGTGTTCTCGCAATTTATTCGCAGAAAATCGAGATTTTCATTTTCCATCGATTTTTTCGGGGGAAAAAATGGGCCATCGGAAAATCGCGGTTTCGGATGAAGAAAACTTTTCTTTAAGGTACTTACTGCACAGTCCGGAATATCTGTTGGAGTAAGACATTCCATAGCTGTTGCACGAAGGTTGTCCAGATTGATAGGGCTGGTAGCCAAGCACGTTTCCACTGTGAGAAACGAGAGACGTGATATCAGCTCGAATGGTCGATTACGAGTAATCGAGAACGATTGTACTATGGCGGATTCATTGGGGTCATATGGAGGTTGGAGGGGAAAGAAAAAGAGACAACCGAACGGAAGAGAAAAAAAACGAAAAAAAAAAACAAAAAAACACGAAATGAGAGAGTTGTGCTTTCCGGTTCGGTTGCTTCTTTTCCTCGACTCTCTTTGCCTTGATTTTACTACTTACCCCGGCCCGTAGTTGCAGACGTAATTCTTCGTATAACCTTCCGCAGGATTGTAGTAGAATGAGTAACCGCAGCCCACGAGATAAGTGTCGCCCCAGACGAGCTTCCAACATAAAAAAAAGAAACAAAAAATAGATTAATCAACAATTAAAATAAAATCAAATCAAATGAAAATAAAATAAAATAAAATAAAATAAAATAAAATAAAATAAAATAAAATAAAATGGAAAAAAAATAAAATAAAATAAAATAAAATAAAATAAAATAAAATAAAATAAAATAGAATAAAATAAAATAAAATAAAATAAAATAAAATAAAATAAAATAAAATAAAATAAAATAATATAAAATAAAATAAAATAAAAGAAAATAAAATAAAATAAAATAAAATAAAATAAAATAAAATAAAATAAAATAAAATAAAATAAAATAAATTGAAATAAAATAAAATAAAACAAAAAAATAAAATAAAATGAAACAAATAAAATAAATAAATACAACCAAAAAGTGTAGCTTTTCATTAAACCGTAGTTTCGGACCATCAAAGGAGTTGAACGAACGAGGAAACCCAGAGTAACTTTTTGATTGATCGTACGAAACAATGAAATCGAGTCGGAAACAGTTATTTTGTTGAAAATTCAATTTCGCTCAGTAAAATTGTTATAGTTGCTTAGTAAATGGATCGAAAGTCTCAATTTCAAGGCGGACGAGATTCCTTTATTTTTTTCAAGCGAACCAAACAATTAAGTCGCTCAGGGACTCTAGGAAAAAGATAATAAAAAGAAATTTGCTATTGGATTTTTTACTGCTGCGGAAAGGAGAAAAAAAATCTTGGGGATCGTTCAGTTGAGCTGAAATTTTCGAACTGTGATGCTTTCCGACGTAAGAATTGTTCACGTGGAATGATACTCGATTCTTTTTCGCAAGAAACAGGAAGAGACAGCGAGAGAGAGAGGAGAGAGGAAAATTAAAGGAGTCGAAAATTACGTACCTGAGTGTAATGGCCCGTGGCTCGACTGTAGCCAGCTTGATAGTGTTGTACCTCATTGAACCAACCGGAAATTTGTCGTCTCCAAGCGGGCTCGGAATCGTAAGGCCCCGGGGGTCTCGTCGTCCACGTTCGAGCTATGTTTTGTCCGACCGAGAACCTCCCTGCAGATTCAAACCCAAGCCCACCCGTTCAGTTACTCCGGAAATGAATTTTTTTCACAATTATCAAATTTTTTAAAATCTTCAATTTTTTTTTGCACATTTTTTTTTTACTTTTGAAATTTTCAAGTTTTTCTTCTTTTTTTTTGAGTTTCACGTTCCATTTTACCCCCAACCTCAAATTTTCGCCCCTCCCATTTTTTTACCCCCTCTCGAGGTCAAGCTGCTCTTATTTGCCCTTGATAAACCTTTGGAAATTGTCGAGGATCGTTTTTAGAGACAACACCGATGTCCCTCTCGTTTGGTCATTTTTGCAACGTTCGTTATTTCTCGTTGGCCTCCCCATACGCGTTGCTCGAGTTTAACTATTGTTCGGCGTGTATAACTCGGTAACGAGCACGTGCGTATATCTTGAACGAGAGGCCAAGCACTTGGAGTTGCTGGCTCGTGTTGTTATGACGAACAATAAAAACGAAATGTTCTCTCGACGTTTATTCAAAACTTTATCATTCTTTTTTTTTCAAGCTCCCGAGCTCGATTTTATTTTTATGGAAACAGCGATTTTACAAGCTCGTGAAGTTTTGTTTGAGAAACTAAAACGTTACGGGAAAATTTGATTATTGGAAAATTTTTACTCGTTTTGATTTTTTTATATTTATTTTTCAATACGGAGAGAATTTTTATTTATTTTTCTTTTTTTTAATTGCCTTGGAATCTTAGAGGGACAGGGACCGATTTTTTTTCTTGAGAAACTAAAAAATTATGGAAAATTATAATTATTCGGAAATTCTCACGCAAATTTGATTTTTTTTTTCCAAAATACGAATTTTCGAACGAATGAGTCTTAATTTTTTTTTTCAACGATTTAATATGGAGAGAATTTTATTGGAGAAAGTAAAAAATTATGAAAATCGATAATTGGTGAAAATTTTTGCTCAAATTTGATTTTTTTTTTCGAAATTCGGATTTTTCGAAAAATAAGTCTCGACTTTTTTTTTCCAATGTGGAGAGCATTTTTTGAATGGACGAAAGTGGAGGACTTTTTTTTAGTCATGACAGTCCTTAAAGAGACACGAACGATTATGAGGAGAGCTTATCGGAAAATGAGAAATTTCGGTTTGATTCAGCGGGATATGGGGATTAAAGTCTCTCGTTTGGAGGATGCGATAACTTTAGCGTGTGAACGCTTATAGCATTGCAGGAGACTTGTTGAAATAATAAAAGTTCTCTTTATCTTTTTTCCTCGGCCTGGGCCCCTCGTTAGTTGCGTTTTAATTTCGCACAAAATCTGGCTTTTCTATTGAAATCATATACGACCTCGGGCGTGAACGAAAAAGAGCCAATCAAATTACCGGAGCTCCATTATTATCCGCTCAAGTCTACTAGGTCGATGAATAAATAAAAAAATTCGGCCAATAAAAAAAAGCTAATTCGACGAAAACATAACGAAATATTTTTCAGGCATTTAAAAAAAAAAATTCATTTTCTAATTATATTTTAAATTTAACGTTTTTTATTATTTTAAAAATTTATCATTTTTCAATTTTATTTATTTTTCTACCGATAAAAAAGGTAATTTTTCGTTTAATTGGATTGAACTAATTAAGATGTTTAAATCGTAATTTATTAATTATAATTAATTTTTAAATTAATGAAATAATTAAATGATTTTGGGGAAATTTATTCGAGCGCATTATTTTGCTTACGTTTGAGTTGTTTTTACTTACGGACATTTCTGGAATTGTCGTGAGACTCGGAGCATTTGTCAGCCCATCTTTGAGCCATTCCAGCGAGCTCGTCGTCCCAGACCTGAAAGGATCAAAGGGGCAAGGATTAGTGACGGAGTGAGCAGACGGCGCCATTTATTTTTTCTAGTTTTCTGGCATTTCCACGAAACGATCGGAGCTCCTACACATTGATCCGTTCAGCTTTCCACATGGATTACACGAGAATCCATTAGCGTCTCGGTAAGCTCAGACGAAGCTCGTTTTGCCTTTCAAATAAATCCCTTTCGCCTTCTCCTTGATTTTCCATCGAATTCGCCATCGTAAGGGCTGCGCAAATTTTCATTTTCGATTCGAAACGTCGCTCAAGTAGCCTCGGCGTTTAAAAACCCAGAATTTTTTATTTAATAAATTTATTTATTTTATTATAATAATTTATTGTGTATTTTTATTATTATTTTTTATGAATTTTATTTATGCAATGAGCTAGCTCGTGGGATTTTTTTAATCAACACAATTCGAGATTTCCTTTTTTTTTTTAGCCGTTCGAAAAATTTTGCCAAAAATCAGCAAATGTTGATTTTCGAAAATGAGAGAATTTGGTGATTGGAAAAAATCTGATAAATCGGGCGATCGAGGATTTTCATTAACCACCTCGATCCCCATTCATACTGAGCGATAAACTGGCTGTCTCGTACGTTCAGGCATGAAGTATGCGTCAGGAACAGTGACGCTGAGTGGGAGGACGGAAATGAGAAAATCCATCACGATGTCGTACGGAATTTTTTCACTGACGTCGAAAAATATGAAAAAATGGGCGAGAGGAAATTTTTTTTTTTTCAAAGTTTGACAGGAGGAAATTTTTTGGATCTATTGCCATTTTTTATATTTAAGGGCCTATGGCTTAAGGTCCCATGCGTGGAATAAATTCCTATGATTTTCGAGCCCCAAAAAAAGCGATATAATTTTTTTTTTCCATTTCCAACATTTTTTGTACGTAATGACGAGTTCGATGATTTATTTGCATTAAAAAATCTCACCATTTCCATCATGTTCGCCGCTCCAGGCTGACCAGAAACCTGACCAAGTGCAACCAGTTGACGTAAACGATTATGCTCGTCAAGGATCGTCTGTTTATCCTGACAGGACACACCAGGAGGTCCTCCTGAGTTTGAAATAAATAAATAATAAGAAAAAATAAAAATAGTAATTTTTAATGTCCACTCAAATCGAAGTTTTTTCATTTAATTGAGTTCCCTAACAATTTCAGGATATTAATTAATATTTACAATCAAGATCTGACTCTTTCGTTCATTTTATTTTCAAATAATTACAGGAATTTATTCTAAACTCTAATCATTCCAACAAGGAATAGAGTTTTCCAGTCAATCTTCAATTTTTCAATTAATTTCAATGAATTAAAAAAAAAAATTTGATCAACTTTTTAAAAATAAATTTATTTTTATTTTTTAGAAAATTTTTATATTAAAAATTAAATGGACGAAAATATTGACGATATTCAACAAAAATTTGTAGGACCAAACATGATCGTTGAATTTTCTTGATGAGGAAATGAATTTGCAAAATTATTTGCATTTTTTTCGTGATCGCAGCGGCGACAGGTTTTTTTTTTTTTTTTTTTAAGGATAAGGACGTCTTCGTGTATTCAAGAGTGGATGTAGCAGAGTGTAAATTTGCCTTGTACTTCAAGGAGCAATTGATTTATCATTTAGTATTCGTTTGGTTGGGGCGAAGGATTAAAATCTCGGAATGTTTTAATGTTGTTGGTGGGTCTCAAATATAAATGCATCGGCGAGCAGATCGGCGAAGGATGTTTCAGTGATGATGATTATTGCAGCATCGATACGTGAGGCGGCGAGGAGGACAAGAGGGAAACGAGGGGTCAGCGAGTGGTGCGGCAGACGGCGCGGCGTGGCGAACGAGTCCAGCGACTCGAGTCGACGAATTAATTATTTTATATAAATCCTCGTTTTGGAGGCCAAGTTCGAGACTCGCTTTCTCTTTGACTGACTGTTCTGCGAGCCTCTTGGCTGTGGGGCCAGAGATGTGCGAGGGTCCGCGAGCACCTGAAGCTCAATGGCCAAGGAGAATTTTTAGAAAATTTGAAAAATTACATCGGGCCCGAAAAAATCAAGATGAAAATGTCGAAAAAGATATTGCGTGTCCAAGCGACGTGTGAAACAAATTCAGGGGCAGATTTGGGCATTCCAGGGCGTCAGGGACGATCATAGTCGACGCCACAAATGTGTGTCACGCGTGCGAGAAATATAGAATATTATTAGATGCTCATGTATAAAAATATTTGGTGAAAAAAAAAAAAAAAAAAAAAAAAAAAAAAAAAAAAAAAAAAAAAAAAAAAAAAAAAAAAACACGAAATCAAAGAATTCAGCTTTGTTTTTTTTTGGGCACAAAGCTACACCAAGGTCCGTACAATATTCATGCCCCGATAGTCGTTGGCCAATTTTTTTTCTCCATTTTTGATGTCCAATGGGGAGCAAGTTTTTGCTCGTGTTTGAATATGCTAATGAGAGGCTTGATACACACGCAGTCGAATGCAAATGTACATTGAGCGAGGAGCAGTTGTCAAAAGGCTTTGGAGAATCTCGACCGCTTCTCCGTTTATCACTTTTTTTTTCTGTATTTTATTTTTTTTCTTTTTTTTTCTTTTTTTTCTTATGACACACGAGATCTGGTCAGCGAGTGTCGTTTTTATACTGGTTCAGCGGGAGGAACAACAAATTATAATTGATTAATGAGCCACGATCCGAATGCAGGTGCGACCACCATTTTTTTTTTCAATTTTTTTTTTCATCCTTTGATTTAACGTGCATTTATTAATTCGAATTAATTTTTCAATTATTTATCATGGATATTTAATTAGCTCCAGAGGTAAAATTAATTAATTAAATCTCTCGGGAATTATTTATTCTTTTTCTGTCGTACTTTTGACGCTTTATTCAATTTTTTGTTTTTTTTTGTTTCATGGAAAATTATGGAAAGAGAAAAATTGTTGGATTCGCGGCGAAAATTTGACGGAAAAACATTTAAAAATGACGGGAAAAAATGAAAAATTAGGGAAAACAGGGAAAAAGACGGGAAACGACGAAAGGAAAAAGAAAAAAAATGGAAAATGACGAAAAAAATGAAAAATGATGAAAAAAAAATATTAAAAAATGGAAAATGATGAAAAAAATGGAAAAAGATGAAAAAAAATTCAAAAAAAAATAGAAAATAATGAAAAATATGGAAAAATATGAAAAACGACAAAAAAAAAAATGAAAAACAGATAAGAATGTTTTTTGGGGTCGATGATTGTCCAAAATTTCGAAGAATTTCTGTCAGAAATTTCTCGTCGATAAAATCGATGGGGTAATTGATTTGGTATTTTATTGAGTCAGTCGCGTCCTATAGAATTCGACGACTCACTCATGCGTTTATTTCCCACGAGATGATTAGCCTCGTTTCTAACAAAATAGCGCGCGATTGACCGATAAAACGGGATCGTTACATATTCGGTAAGCGAAATGTGTGACACTCACTGCTCAACAAACGACAAAAAAGTGCAAAGTGTATGCCGTGCCTTTCTCATTTCCGGTTTTTTACCCTGGACTCTAAAATCCTGATCTTTGTGCTCGATTTATTGTTATGGAGATGCTTGAAAAAAATTGGACGATTTTTTCCTTTTTTTCGTGGCTCCGATTAGTTTTTTTTTGAGGAAAAATTTTGCCTCGAAATTTTTCCTCAAATTTCGGGAAATAAACGAAAAAAAAATTCAACGTTCATTTTGTTTTTTTTTTTTTAATTTTTTTTTTCTTCGCCTCAAGTTCGCGAATTTCTCAGGTTTGCTTTCTTACTCGACGTCGTAGTGCTGCTTACGACAATGAAGGTTAGCAAGTGCATAAAGAGGCTGAGACAGAAATAGCTGAGAAAGAGAAAATAGCGAGAGAGAGAGAGATGCACGTGCGATGCATTTTCGTTGCATTTATTTTGCATCCTTTGGCTCGCAGGGGCAACAGTAAAAACTCTTCAAGATCCCCTTGACCTCGTACCTCCTACGGCGAGGCTGCTGCTGCACAACCCTCTTTAGAACAGCCCTCAGGGTCCCACGCTTCCCGGAAGACGAAAATGAATTGTGTACGACCAGAACAAAGTACCTCAAACTAATGACGCGACCCAGCTTCTAACACGCCCGACATACTTGTTACATTTTCTTTCTGTTCTCCTCGTAAAACACTCGTTTTGCTCCGTCTCGCTTGATCTTTCCAATTCTATTTTTCCACGTGTCTATCGACCATTTTTATTCACGTTTTTAACATTTTTTATCGGCGCTATTTCTGCAGTTCTTTCTACTAATTTTTTTTACATTTTTTAATTAATTTTTTTTTTTTTTTTGTCGTTTCCTATGGGATTATGAGATTTCCCCATAAAATCGTGACAAACAACGAAGTGGATCGATTCGATCGCTGCAACTGGTCAATGCGGACAAAATACGAACAGATTTTGTTTTTTATTTTTTTTTTATTTTTATGGGGAATTTATTTTCTACCGAACCACCATGGGCATCGGGATGCCGATTTTTTCCAAGATTCTCTATGGTCTGATGATGTACTCAGAATTTTTTGCAATTTTTTCATCCATTATTTGCGTTTTTAAAAAATCGAGAAATATTTTGTGGTTGAAAAAAAAAAAAGAAAAATAGTTTAGATCCGGGCTAAACAAATTTGCAAGTTCGAGATGCCAAAGTTATCTCGCGTTATTGCGAATTAATGAAACAAACTTGGACGAATATTCTGGCTTATTGAGTTCCCTGTTAAATAACTCGTTCAATAATGACGCAATCGATGATTCAGTCGTTGACCAAATTTCTCGATACTGTCTCACGTGATGGCCCACCAAATGTCAACTACAACATTAACTTTTTCTCATGCAAGCCAACCGGTACTCGTGCAAATAATAAATTAATCCATGCTGCTCAACTTCATGTTTGTATAAATTTATTACGGAGAATTGTGCAAGAAAGGAAATGCTGGAGGAGGAACTACAAAAAAAACCTGTTTCTTATCGGACCGAGCCAAATTGTCGAGTCCCCCAAAAGACCGATCGATCGAAATCGATCGTTTGACGTGAATTTTTAGTTTTTTCTCCAAAAAATGCAAAAATCTGAATGAAACGAGATTTTGGTGAATTTTTCATTATCCTCAATGGACCAGGACGATCTTTCGATCTTTTCGAGTGCATTTCGATTTTCATGACTAAAATTTTTATTTTTTTTTCTTCGTATTTTATTTTTTTTTTTTATCAAAAAAATTTATTTTATTTTCGAAAATTTTTGGCGATAGTTTCCGCACCAGGAGGTCGAAATAAAAATGAGTGTGTGACAGGGAGAAGAGAGCTGTACTTACGGAGAATAGTTTTGCCATAGCAGTCCGAAGAAATGTGAGCCGGAAGGCTCAAGCATAAAAGTACGAAAAATAAAAAGGTGGAGTCTCTATTTCCGGTTGTTGGGCAAAGCTCCATAATTGTGTTGTTTTTTTTTTTCATCCTTTGGTTGGTGGAGTTTGTTTTGTTTGGAGGTCGGAGGCGAACTGGTGCACTGAATTTATCGGAAATCACTTTGCGCGAGATTTTGCTTATGGGCGAAAAAAAAAGCGCAGAGTGGATGTTTTTTTTTTTTTTTTTTTTTTTTTTTTTTTTTTTTTTTTTTTTTTTTTCTTTTTTTTTTTTTTTTTATCCTGTTTGCCCTCTTTTTTTTCTTTACCTGGGTGTTTTCTTTTTTTTGT
>JAPYYS010001427.1:0-86237 GCA_030522525.1 Campopleginae sp. 14b
CTCTCTCTCTCTCTCTCTCTCTTTCGTTCATTTCTCTGGCTCTCGCTCTTTCCTCTCGTCCAGCACTCTCGTCGGAGCTTGAAATGTTTAAATTGAGAAATTGAAAAATGCATTTATTTCTCTGCGAAATCCCAGTCAGCCACGAATGCGTACAATGTCTTTTTCACTCGCTCTCATTCCAGGCAAGAATCACCCATCGTGCTCAGGTGAAAAATAATTCGTCGAGTCAGGATTTCATACGGAAATGGTTAATCGAATTATTCAGCGCTTTTCATGTCCCTTCGCGAAACCGAGTTAATTGCTAATCAAATAGTTACGAATTTTCATCCTCGAGCTACACATTTTTGTAAAAGAGCAGTTCATTTTCAGATTGTTTTTGTACGACTCAATTTTTCATGCAATCTCATCAGCCTGAGAAAACGATATTCTTATGGCCAAATAAAAAATCTCACCTCGATTATTTTCAGCACTGGACGATCCAAACGAATATACTGGTCCGCCGCATTGATCGATGATAAATAATCATTTTTCCGCTCGACTTTATTAACGAGTTACATTCAAGTTAGTCGAACCGTAACTTTATCCCCCCAAATTCACAGCTGAATTATAATAATCATAATGATAAATAATTGGTCGCACGTGGATCACGTCCGTACGTCCGAGCTTTCCGACACGTTCTCGTATGGTAGCTTACGGATGTATGGTAATGTATATAAGCACGCCTACATATCCGAATATCTATGCTAGGACTTGGACGTCAGTATATTTACGAACGGATGCAGAGCACACGTCCACGAGAGAACTCGCGTGAGCTCCGCATGAACCGATAAATTTTGCATACTTTATCAAGCTCACAATGCATCTCTCGTTGTTACTGTTGCTGCTGTATGAATTATAGAATTTATATACACCAACACAGGCTCGTATGAATTTTATACATTTTCACACACGTAGAAACAGACACTGCGCCAATGACATCTATGCATATTATGTACAGGGTGTCGGGGGACGTTACGAAGCAGAAGCCCTGGAGAGTAAACATCTTCGAATTCTGAAAATAAACGATTCGAGACTTCTTTTCCGGATCAGCCATTCTCAAGATATTGCGATTGATCGGGCCTCAACTATTCGCCGAGTCGATTCGGGCCTGGTCCGTCGTCTCAGCCATTTTCAGGACACTTTATATATTTTAAGGATGCGTGTTTTATAGGAATGAGATAAATTGACATTCCCTGTGCCGGCGAACCAGACGGGGATACACCAGTCTTCCTAGAAATGTCACGTTTACATTGCAGCGTAAAATAGCAGCATCCGGAATAATATAGATCTATATTAAGCACTCGCCTCGATCCAAATGCAAAGTTCTGGCAAATTTGTTAGTTTATCTTTGCGCGAGGCAAGTCCTGTTGACGGAGGATCCTCGTCCGAGAATTTATTACCATCTCGGCGATGAAGATTTTTTTTAATATTCCAATCCAGAATAACAATTCTATTTTCAATATTCCACGCTCTGAGCTATTTTCAATTACACTTTCTTCGATACTAGTTCGAAGTTGCTATTTTTTTTCTTCACGACATCGTTGTCCCTGTTATTTAATCCAAAATCATTCTCATTAATATCCCATTGCTTTTCAAAATTTGTACAAACAATTTTGACTCGTACACTATTCACGTTGCGTTATTCTCGAACGTCTATTGCCATCGAGAAGGGCACACGCCACGTGCTTTTACATGGGAAAGATCGAAGGATAAGCCATTTTGATCCTGCAAAATTGTTTTACCTAACGGAGTGTTGCGAGACTTCGATATCAGTTTGTTTTTGCACAGAGCCCCGCAGCGAGGAATTTATTACAGACTCTTGAATGAAATTATTCATGTATGCTTTTTGATGACGCTGTTATCCTCATGCATCATGGACACGCGTTCTTTCTCTTTATTTTTTCTATCTCACCCCTTCCGAGGCTCTATTTTCATCTTTTGAAAAAACACGATCGTTGAAAATTCGCTTCTCACGTCAGCCCAACTCGAGCACTTAAGAAATTTGATACGTTTTATGTAAGAGTAATAAATAATCGCTCGTTCATCGTGTCGTAGACTCTAATTGTATCAAAATTTTAATTACAAAGATCCGCGTGAGCTTCGTCCAGATTGGACGACCGGAAAATACGATGCACAGTTTGGAAATTCGACTTGTATGTGTGGAGGAACTCACATTCGCGAATCTCCAATTTTGAACGAGGTTCGTATTCATTACTTTCGGTTGAAAAAAATCGATGGGATCATTAAGTTTCTCGGTACAGAATAACGGCGTCTTTATGGCAAAGATTAAGTCAGAGTTCATGATGTAATATTCACGTTATTAAAACGATGATGTTCATACATGGAAAATGTAAAACGAAGCTTTGGGAAAAGCTCATACGCGATATTCTCATGGGCAGTAAAATTGTATATAGGATGTTACATGAATGACGTGGAAATTCAAATGGATCGTCAATTTTCCGCTCGGTAATTCACGCCCGAGTGTGAGAATGACGCTTCGAATATGTTAATCCGTAAATACACGCGTTTAATCGCGAATCCTTTTCTCCTTCCGGAGGATAATTTTATCCTTTTCTCTCATCGTTCACTTTTGCACGTCCTTCTTTCTGGTTCCCTCGTTTCTTTGTTGTTTCTCTCAACCCTCATATCCTTTTCGAAGCCTCTTGTTAGTTTCGTGTCACGAAACTAACGTTTCGCCTCTCGCACAAAAAAGCAAATCTTCGCCATTGTTCAATATATCCTTCAATATCGCTGGCCCGTTTTCGCCTCATTCATTTCCTTTTGTCATACAGTTGTTCATCGATTGATTCATTTCATATTGCTTTCGATTTATTGCCAATTTAATGAATCCTCTTTCCTGCTTTCTCGTACGAGAAAAAAATCAAATAAAACATTTTCAATTATTCTCGTATATTTCGTCAAAGAAAGTCCGTGGATTTAATGAAATTCAATCTCAATATACGCGTTTTTAATGAAAAATAATGCCAAAGTTGTGAGCCGTCTCACGCAGAAAGAAAATTAAAAAACGGTTCATTGTTTCTTCCTTCCCTTCGCAGTTCCTTTCCCGGTTTCCCACCTTTCCATCTCTAGAATACGGAAAGGCGATTCGCGATTCGATAAAAAAACTGATAGTTCATTTCTCCGGAATGTGCGATGAGTGAAAAAATGTCTTCAAAATTTGAGAATTAATTTTTGAAATATTCGTATAAAGTCGCATATCGGGTTGGGTCGTTGTGATCGAAGCAGCAACGAAGCAAGCGAACGAGACTTTAACGAGTAGTTAAGTTTTCAGCTAGTTGTAGAGAAGTCGTAACCGATAATCCTCCCTTCCGTATGATTCGCCATCATCTCTTTCCTATACTCGATTATATATGTAGTACATGGAGCTTTGCCGTCATCTTCGTTGCCCTCTTTTGCTCTTCGGACAGAGCCTTTTCTGCTCTGTCGTGTACACGCGGAAAACTTGGCTGCTCGATGTTTCCCGCGAGGCACGAAGAAAACTTTTATTCGTCGCGTGTAATGATAGAGAGACGGCGGGTAGTCGTTAATTGTGATGTTCCACAGACTTGGCCAAGAAACCAGGAGTTTTTCTTCGTCCTCCGCTATTTTTTCTTTTTTTTATCGTTTTTGTCTTTTTTCTTTGGAGCTTCTGTGAGAGGACGATGAACGTGAACTACTTTGCGGGCTTGAATCGAACGGTAGATAAGATCGAAGAAAGGAACCAAGCGAATAATCTCAAAACATTGAAAAATTCGGAAAAAATAAAACTAAATATCTCATCCGAATTTTCCCGTGATGATAAGTGAAACACATTTTTCTTCAACTCGTTAATAAATTGCACCACTTTTCAACGCGACCCTGCAGCACTCGTACGTTCAGTCGCTCAATTTTCGTGTCGGCGGCCGTTAATACCGAATGCGTTTGTCCGTTTAAGAATAATTCGAAGCCACTAATTCCCGATTGGAGGGTCTCCAATTAATCGTCTCTGTCTGCTGTAACGAACTCGAGGATTCCCTCTCGAGTTCGTTTAAAGACGAAAAATGGAATTCAAAAAAAAAAAAAGAAAAATAAAATGCAGTGGACAAGAATGACAAACGAGTGCAATTTGATCGCGAGAGTGGCGATACGCGCGGAAATAATTAATTCTGAAACGTCCAATCATCGACGAAGTGGTGAAAAAAAAAAAAAACAACAAAAAACCAAAACAAGGAATAGAAAACCGAGGGCAATAATGAAAAGTGGCATTAACGTAACGTGACGTGTAAATGCCCGAAAAAATATTCTCCCCAGAGTTCGCGTGTACACATTACGTTGAAAGTATTTTCACAATTTCCAACGAACATTAAATAACGCCTCTTTTACACACGAATCGTTTCATGGGGCTCTGAAAGTGATAAAAAGAAGTGAAAAAAAAAAAAAAAAAAAAAAAAAAAAAACCAAAAAAAAAAAAAACCCCACCAAAAACCCGAGCTAATGGGGTGTGATTACCCGTAGTTACAACATACCCAACCTTTCACTCTCCCCTCCCTCTTTCTCTCTTATTCGTCTGGTGTCCGCAATTTTTCATTGTCCCTCGTCAACCCGAGCGTGCCAGCTTCGGGGATGAATCCGCGCCAGGAGGGGAGAAAAAAAGGTCTACAAACTGCGAGAGAAGGGCGATGGAGAAGACGTAGATTTATCGCGTATATCGATCGTGCTTAAAAATCCTCGAGACATTAAGGACCTTGCGGTGATTTCGCGATCTGGTTTTTCCCCCTTTTTCGGCACGGAGCTCTGCACCATCCCGTGTTTTCTCTTTTGCCTCCTAGAAAGAGGTGCGAATATGTGCAAAAAAATCGCATGGCGTTTTGGCTCGTCATAGGAAACAAAATGGCCGATTGCTCGTTATCTCCTGTTACGTAAAACGTTCAAGGATTACGCAAACGCATGAGAGCCATGCACCTTTTTTTTTTACCTCCCAGTGCGTTTACGCTCGTACGTACTGCATGCGCGTGTGTGGAAATGAGTCAAAAGTCGCGGTTATATGGCCAATGGATAGGCGATCTCGTATATGTATCCGAACGTGTTTCCCGCCCTCGTAAAATTCATGTTCCGCTCTTTCTCTCGATAGACATCAAGTTTTTGATTCTCCATATTCCTGCATGCATGCGCGTACGTCATTTGGGTCTACAGGGTGGCCTAACACTCGCTCTCGTATCTCAACTGCAATCAGCAGTTCTCAAACGTTGAATAACTCGGCCCTTTATGAAAGACAACGAAATAATACGACAAAGCCATGCTCTGCGATCAGCTGCTCTCTGTCCAAACGTTCTGACACACAGCAAACGTAAAAAAAGTCCGCTATCCGGAAAATGCTGAAGATCGTATAAGAAGAATTCGCCTAAATCGAAAGGGCTGATGGTTCGTTGATGCAAAAGTTACGGGAAATGGTCAATTGATGAAAACGAAGATGGCAGAAGGAATAAAACAAAAGCTGTATAATATATGGCTTTGGTATATACCGCGAAAGGATTTTCGACGAGAGGTATCCGCATCGACCAAATTGATGGTTGAGAATTTTGATAGCGCACGGTTACGCGGCAAGGGCGTAACATATGCACACGAAATGAACAAAACCAAAAGGGAATATTCTCAAGATCGATTGCACGTTGAACTTTCAAAGATACGCCCTTTTGTTAGTGGCCAGATTTTGGGTGCTCTGCACCAAGGTTATTTATATACATAGCGTCAAAAAGGGAAGGGCTCGTAAGGAGCAAATGGGCTTTTGTGAACATTGATCCTGAAGCATCAAGAAGAACTAGCAAAGTGCAAAATTCCTCGCTCAAGATGCTCCACAGCGAGGGATAGAGGAGGAAAAAAAAAATTATATTCAGCCATGCAGGGCCGGATGACGCAGCATCAGCAGCAGCGGCGTCGCCGCGTTCAACGCACCGAGTCGATGACATCGTCTTTTTACTCTCATAAATAACGATAACTAAAGAATGAAGTGAAAATATAAAATAAAAAAATATTGATGCACTATCGCTGCTGTTCAGCATCTACAAAACTTTCTCCACGGTGACGTCATCCATGCGCATCTATAGGTAAGCATCATGCATCGGACAACTTTTGTACACCAACGTCCTTTACGCTCACATTTTTTTCTCTTCGAACTTTCGTCTCACAAATATGGCACGTTAAGTTTCAATGGTGACGATAAACTTTCGAGAGAATCGTCAATTTTCACGGATATTGTCAAATTTTCTTTGGTTTTACGAAATCCTGTTATAATGAGGAGCGATTTTTATTTTTACACTAATTTCCTTTCAATTCAACCGCCTCGAAATTCGATAGTCGAAAAAACTGGAAATCTTTCTTCCGATTTTCTGTCTTTCTCGTTCTTCTCGTGATTTTTTTTATTTATTTTTGATCCATTCATTATGGATTTCCCTTCTGATCGTTTGGTGTTCATCTGCATTGAATTTTTTTTTCAGTACATGGCTTTGGCGTGCTTTTTTTTATGAATCCATCGAATCGTCGATGCCGATAACTTTTCCGAGCGATAAATCGGCGAGGGAATTTCGGTTTTCTCAATAAAAATAATTGATACGAACAAACCTGTGGAACGGAAACGTTTATCCAGCGAATTTTCGCGAGCTCCCATCGGCGTATGGTTTTTCGAGCGTTTATAGGAATTCATAAGCGTTTGCATCGAACACCGCAACGATTATTAGAGGCCATTTTGGCCGGCGGTCAACATTACGGCATCGCTCGGTTCACCGCTATGTTCGATGCTCTTTTGCCATGGCAAAAATGAGAGAGCACGAGACAGGCACATAGATATTACGTGTCACGGAACAGCATATGCCACAGACGAATTATTAGTCGTCATCGAATCGCTCTTTCGCTTCAAAAGTTTCTTTCACACCAAAATTCCCATTTTTTTTTTATTTTTCAATCGCCCATTTCGTGTCTTTTAAATTATTAATAAATAATCTACTGCGCAGTATTTATTTCACGGCAATTCGTTTATTTGATATTCTCATGGTCCTCAAGCAAAACGAACAACAAATTTGTAATTCGCACCGACTGAGGTTTGTTGACATTTTTAATTAAAATCATCGACATCAGGGGCAGACTCGTAAATTATGAATTCAACGCTCGGTCTGGGCATATGGATCGATGAATATTTATACGGAATTTATCGAGAGGATGTTCCCATCATAATCGATTAATATTCTTTACTGCGAAAACTTCCGATTCACAATATGATTTTTTTTTTTTAAATAAAAAATAATGAATTGCGGGAGAAATAGCAATAAACTAAATGAAATCGACATAAACTTATTGATCTTAATTGCTATCGATCGTTTCATTAATGTTCATTCAACTTTTGGAAGAAAATTATTCCTCCAATATATAAGAACGTAATTGGAAATATTTCAAGTGTTCATGCAGATCATACGAATGTGAAAGTGACGTGGAATCGATATTTCGCAGTTGCATGTGTACGTGCAAAGGACCTTGACACGTTTCGGCCATTTCGTGTTTAATCGTCAGTTTGCTAGTTTCATGCTTTTCCTTGTCAAATACCGAGCTGAATTACACACTCCATTTTTCTTGATTAATGGATTTCGTATATGGTATTAAGACCAGGAATTCATTTCCTATTAATCATACATGTACCAGTAAGAAGTATAAAGCTTTATCATTATTAAAGACCGAAATCTCCTTAAGCCTCGAAAAATTTCAAGCGTTATTTTTGTTTCGCTTTAAATTTCGTAAAATTTTGTTAATACGAAAAATGACGGCAACGTCGAGTATATGCATCGATGATTATCGATTTTTGTGCAATTGTTCAAACGTTCGGAAAACTTTGATTGGCAAAAAATCCGAATCCAGTGATTCGTTGCATTCAATGATGCGCGGGGGCTGCATTTGAATCGCTGCAGATGATTCAAGCTCGGATCCTAAAATGTAACGGAGTATGCTTCAGCGAATCCAACAAATTTATCAATAAATTTCTAGTCTATCTCATGTCAATGTAGCCATAAAATAGTATGAAATAAAAAAAGATTCGCGTGGCTATATACATATTTATGTATGTGTTTACATTTGAAGATAGAGACTGGGAGATTTCGTTATCGAGTTTTCATCGTCAATATAATATGATGAATGATGAATCGTCGTTACGTCTTGGGCTGCATCGAACGTGCATCGACTTTCAATATGCACGAGATTGTACACCGTACACACTGCTGGTATTTATACTCTTGAATAGGTCCTATGCCTTTATATATATATACAGAAGTTATGTACATATGAGTTTATGAACTGCACGATATGATAAATTCATGTTGCAACGTTTGAGGAAGAATGAGAGGCATTTTTTCGATCTGTTGTGCACAACTAGCGGAATAAAAAAAGACAAACAATGAAATACAGTCGAAACTCTCACGAACATAAATATAAATCATTTCCAATTTTACGGCAATAATTTTCGTTTTTTTTCACCATTACCTTCTGTTTGCAGGCTCGAGCTATGCAAATTAGGAGAATTTGAAACGTGATTTACGGCGCTTCGGAGAGGTTATTGTTAACGGCTCATAAAAATAATACTCGTAACTTTTGAAAAATGTTAAATTAGAGTAACTGATTATTAATTACTCTGCAGCTCGTAATGATTTTTGCTCCCGGGCTTCAGCGTATAAAGGAAAAAAAAAGTTGATTTTCCGCTTCGCAGCGAGAGCGAGAGATAGAGCCGCTTAAATAATATCGCTGCGGGCAATGAATCCCGAAAAATAGACACAGAGACCTCGCAACGAAAATCTGAGTTTTTTATTCGTGAGACAAATTTTATTTCGATCTTTATAAATGAAATTCAGTTATGACAATTCGTACTGTTGAGAGCGAGCACTCGAACGAGCTAGACTAGTTTGCGAGACGAGTTTCAGTAGTCGATGCAGCCGGAGATTGCAGTATAACTTCCTCGATGCCCAAAACGCTTGGATTGATTAACGATACGAGAACTATATTCACATATGTATATATAACTGGTGTAATAACAAGAATATTCATGAATAACTCGGCGTAG
Source organism: Campopleginae sp. 14b (assembly GCA_030522525.1). Taxonomy (NCBI): domain Eukaryota; kingdom Metazoa; phylum Arthropoda; class Insecta; order Hymenoptera; family Ichneumonidae; species Campopleginae sp. 14b. The sequence goes on from JAPYYS010001427.1 coordinate 9,113, forward strand.
CAATCGAAATTCATATATGCCTACACACAGGCAGACAAGTTGTTGCTCGAAGAACCGTTCGTCGATATGTGTAGAAACAACAAAAAGCAGTTGGTATAAATTTAAAGCCAATATATAGCTTTCGTAATGTCCGCGAAGAACGGAATAGCCTCGAGACGAAGCAACAACGGATTGGTCCATCTTCAACAATGATTATAGCTCCTCACCTTCTTGGCAGCAGGTTTCGAACTACCCAAAGACTTTTTGACGAGGAATTTTGACCCGAACTCTGCTCCACTTTGCTCGAGCTTCCATTTTGAGTTCTCCTGTATTTATACCCGTATATCTTCGTGTGCGTGCGTGTGGATGAACAGGATACACGCTCTACGCGTATAAATACAAGGGAAAGTCCTGAAACTTCTGTGTGTCGCTTTGATATAGGGTTTCTCTTCGGGTCCAGGAGACTGTCTCGAAATAATAATACAGCCAAGTTACCTTGAGAATAATAGGTATATACCATTGAGTATACCTCTGATACAGGTTACAGGAGCTCGGTAATAGAGTCGAGGGCGGAAGACAAGGAGGGCAGAGGGAAAGAGACATTTCCAGGTTTACCCTCGATCTCATGAGCTTATACCAAGTACTCATCTCTCGGGTCAATTCTCTCGAGCCTCTCCCTTGTGACTCCAACGATTACCCAGAGCTTTCAACGTTCCTCGACTCAATGTCGAGATCGCCACCATTTTACTTGTACATGGCCGCACATACTAACACCCAAGCACATTCACACGCGTCAGAGCATCAGTATTCGTCTCTCAGGCTCGAAACGGCATATTCCTCATTGTTGTACATCGTTCAACGACCTGGCACGTTCCCTTTGGACTTTTAGCAACCCGGATACACGTACATTTGCATATATTTAGCACTAATGAGAACTAGTCTCGAAATTGTTGAAAATCTACTCGGAATTATGGTTTTCAACGAAATTTAAGGTTGTCCTACTGACCGATTAAACCCAAAAGGTTCAACCTTCGTCATTCTCTCTCGTGCATCCTCTTCAAAGCCATGCAGCATTTTTAACTCTTGCTGTATTAGTTTTAATGACGAGCAGTTGATACTGGCAGAACCGCGTTTCACCGCACATTCCCAGGCCAACGTTCCGGAAATTATTTACTCGACCCTCGTAAAATGACGCCTTTCAGATTTCGTCAGTATTCGCAGTCCCAACGCTCTTCGTGTTTTCGTCGTGAGAGATTATTCTGCTTTTGATCTTTCTGGACCAGCAGCGCCAGGATCTCATGACCTTTTCGAGACCAGCGCGAGAAAAGTGGGAGAGCCAGGAGCAAGGAGTAACCGTTCTCCTTACGCTCCGTGTATATTCAGCAATCGCTTGTAACCGCCCGCTCGTTCTTTCTCTTTGTTTCCAACTCGCGAAAATGTTGGTTCGTGAGGTTTGTTAATGCACGTGGGGAGTACGGGGCGGAGAAGAGGGGATTTTCTCGCGTGGCTCGTTCCAGCAACGAAATGCGAGAACGATCGAATCTGATGCTGCTGCAATTCGAGCGGTCGATGAGATGGAAAGAGAGGGAGAGATGAAATCACTGGTCACTTCCAACACCCCCTTGTGCAAAAATTCATCAGGTACGTATATATAACGAGTTTTCATGTCTGTTTGTAAAGTTTCGCGTATGTTGGCAAAGAGACAAAAAATGTTGAATGAGTTTAGAGAATAAAAGGAGACGGACTGGCCGGAAACTCAGGCAGCGGGGGAGTGCACGAGAAACCGGAGCGAAGCAAGAGCTTTTTGGCTTTGGGTTCACAATGAAATTGATGAACGGAGCCATGAAATCCGAATCCGGCAGGGATCGCTTTGATCTTTCTCCTCTCCGAGGAATCGAGACTATGTGGGTGCGAGGAGCAGAATAGAAAGAAACGTGACTATTCAATCACCGCGAGTGCGATCCGGTTAGAAAACATAGCGAACGGGGTAGAAATGCGCGAGAGACCAATGAGGAATCAGAACGTACACGAATGGAGTAATGACCAACCATGGCAAACGCCTGGGGCTCGCTAACTTTGCTTTTCGATTAATATAAGCCGCTGTCACCAATGGAATGGCTTTCCACATTTTCTCCTTCCACCGACTCCGGTAGTACAGATTGAATTTGTTGAAATATTGGAGTTAGAAAAGAAATCCAATATTTTGATTGAAAAATTGTTTATCGTAATTTCGGGTGAATTGCCATGGAAATTGGATCTTGTTTCCTGAGGCACTAAAGTGCTTCCTTCCAACCGCAGCAACTCGTGTGTGCAGGATAATTACAACATCTATTGACACGAGAAAGTAAGAGAAAAACGTGAGTTGCCGAGTCCAAGTGTAATTAAGGAACGAGTCGGAGCAATTAAGCATCGGAAGAAGGCATAGGAATAATCAAAGAGCAATCGTAATGAGAGAAAAAAAGTATAGCAAAAAACGGCAGAAATGATTCTCGTTTTTGCATGCTGTTTGTACGGAGCCATGGTGCAATTTCCCTACCAACGAGATGTGTTTTTCCTTCCTACTTTACTCGCTAAATTGCATCGATAATGCGAATGTAAATTGTGGCAATCGTGAATAAGGAAAGAAGGTCGCTGCCGACCGTGAAAACTGCAGGTACATGAATCTTGATGTCGTATAACGAGCACGCCATAGATATGTACACGAGCAATTCACATTTCTCTCTTGCTCTCTCTTTCTTATTCTCAGATTTTCTACTCGAATATATTACGAAGCAGCCTCTCGTCGATATATTTCTTACGTCAACGTCAACTCCTTGTACCTTGATGTCTCGTGTCCATACCCGAGAATCCTCAAGAGCATAAAACCATCGAATAAAAATACATCGAGAAGCAACAACAAAAATAATTCGTTAATTGCTCGTGAACAAATTGATAAATTATTTAATTCTTACAAATTTAAAGAGATCAGTTAAACTCATTGTCACTCCGAAATAATACAGACAGATTCAATCCATTTTATACTTTTCCCATGAAATAATTTGCAATCAACATTGTTCACACTTTCCCAATGGAATTTTAATCCAAAAGTGTATCTCACGGGATTGTCTCATAAAAAATGCATTAAGCACCTTTCTCATTACCACACGAGCCTCCGAATTAAAGATTTTTGGGTTATTCTGCGTTGTTCTCCAATTTCGCATGAAATTTGGAAAGCCAAGCGCGCGAGCCAAAGATCGAAAACAGGATTTTCCATGGGAAAGATTGGCGCTATGCCGTACACGAGAATCATTAGACGACGAGAGCCAAGGCCGCCAGCTGGTTCGGACTTGGCCGGAAGTTGTATTTCACAATCACGACTACGTAAGCGGAGCGGTCACCAAGGAAAACGAGTATGTGATTATACGAGAGGCCAGAATTGCGCTGGCCCTGGAGAAGCAAGGATTTGCGGTAGCTCCTTGATCAACTCGGGTATACAACTGATAATATACTTTGCGTATGCCACCGCAAAGGTATATACAAGCTCATAGTGGAGTTTTAACATATATATGAGTTTCTACCCCATTGACGTGTGTGAATATCTATATTTACATCGGAGGTTCGGTAAGAGCATTAACTCGTGACTGCGTCACGTGCCTGCAGACTCATGCACGAAAATTCGCCTTGTTTTATCACATACATGCGCGTACATGTCGCCAGGGAACATATTCCGTTCACACACATGATTTTGCTGTGCCAGGAGACCCCGTTACCTCGCATGTACTCGCTATTTCGACGTGTAATATCGTATCGAGTATGTATGGATAAGTAGACACATAAGCGACACATACATATGTGTGTGTATGTATGTTTTGACGTATAGGAGGGAGTGCGAGGTAAAATGAGCATTGAAAAACTTTGGTGAGTTTAATCGGAGAGCGCGCATGGTCTTTGAAATTCCTTTCAAGCCTCAAAGTTCAATTTGGATTCTCGTTTAGCAAGTTTTGTCAAAAGAAATTCCCGGCCGAAATGAATACCGCGGTACTGGAAGAGGCTGTACAAATTCATAAGTCACAATTATTCTTGTGCAGAGACGTTATGGGAGAAGCGACAGTTTCCGAATGGCACGCGGAATCCTGGAGGCAAAAAAAAAATGAGGACGGAGCAGGAATCTCAAAGCCCTACATCCCCCCCTTGATCTCAATATTTTTGTCCTGTAATTAATGAACTTTGTTCGAAATGGACAACCGTTTCTATAGCCAGTAAAAATCTATGATTGATAATTCTGAGTAATAATTATAGTAGTACGTTTCTCGGTATCAAAGGCTTGGCGAATAAAATATGAGCCGCGTGCAAAGTAAAAAAATAAGTAGCAGGCTCTATTCTGAAATCCTATTCGCCCCATTGGCTTTTATTTCATGCCGAAAGTGGATGCGCATGCTCTAAATGCTAATGGCAAAAGCCCGCGCTCACTGGGAAAATCGTGAGAGAACCGCGATAATCACAAACCCCTCCATATCGCACCAGTTTATTAGCAAAAGAAGGAAAAAAAAACTTGAACTTTTTGCAGGATGCAATTAACTGTATTCGCCGAATAAAAATCTTTCGAATTCCAGAAAATTTCAAGACCTGCTTCGCCTCCATTTAGCTTGATAATCAAAAAGTTCAGAGTTCATCGGCCTCATAGTCCTTTACGCGTGTATCCAGTGTACTAGCCACAATGAGAGTTGCTCGAATTCCCCACACGATCGGAGCTTCCTGATGGATTATGAATTAGATTTCCGTTAATTACTTTATTTTGTGTGTGTGTTTCTTGATTTTTTATCGTTGATGGAAAGATTGAATCAGCGAAAAACGATGCACGTCGCTGTTGATTATTGAAATCGTTCCTTCTACGCTCCAGACACCCTGTATATGCTAATGCATATTCCCTTTATATTATATATATAATTACGTAGACTCGTCCATGTGCGAACGAGTGTGAGAATCGCGGGTGCATTTATCGATCATCGAGTGCCACGTTGATTCTGCTTTCGCACATACCTCCATTATGTTATCGTACATATGTACATATGTGTATATAACGTTACATTACAATGATGGATGTATATACACGTGAATGTGTATATATGAACGATCTCACATTACACTCTTGTGCGTCGGATGATAAACGTGCAGCGTAATGAGAACTCTGGTGCGCATAGTCGCAGGTATTCGTGAGTTGGTCGTCGTGATTGACATTTTATTCGGTTTTGCCTTGCGCGCTATAAGCTTTTTTTTGTTTTATTTCCGAATTTATTTTTACCTATTTTTTTTCTTCATTCTCGGAATCGATAATTTTCAACTATTTCGCTATTCGTACAAGATCGTTGACTTTGCGGATTATTCAGTCTCCACTCATTTGCCAATTGCTCGCAGAGAGTATTTTTTTGAAACGTCAAGGACGACATTAATAACAGCGAGGCGCGCAATTTGCGGTTGCCAAGGCCAATTGGGATTCTTCCAATTAGCATCGTTACTGGCAATACTTCTAATTGATGCCCACTAAATTCTTCGACTGTGATCGACATTCGGCTTGTGGCAGTTCCCAAAGTGTTGGAAAATAGAACGAAAATAATTATCGCCCCATGAATAATCACCATGAGCAGAGAGGCAGTTGCGAGCTAAAGATCGGTACGGAATACAAATGAGAAAAAAACTCGAAAAATATTTACCCTCCTGCTCTATATCTAATACGAAACTTTTTCTATTTTCTTCGTCGATGTGGAACTGTGTATGTGTATATTTGCGAACACACATTGGTAATTGTGTGTACCCTGTCCATTTCATTTCACGGCTGGTTCTATTCCGCGCGGAAAGATGGGGATAGGCGGAGGATAATGGAAAAGGGGTAGATTTGGTGAGTGATCTAGTGATTGGCAGTTCAAGGGATTCGAATGTGCCTCCGAACGCCCCAAAGATGTCTCATGAATTTCGATTATTTTCGGGGGAACCTGATCCCTTTTTTCCATCCGGAAGCTTATGATTCCAACGATATTTTTCGTCCCGTGAAAAGTTGAATTTTCGTCCGGCAAAACGTAACACAATGGGTGGGGAGGATGGTAAAGAAATAAAAAAAAACAAAAAATTACTGTTGATTTTGAATTTCCAAGAGATTTTTTCCTCATCCGCTCTCCCTTGTTTAACAATTTTTTGGCCAGAGAAATATATTTTTTTTTCTCGATAAGACTGGCCAATGGCTGCACGAGTTGGTCCGGTATGAAGCGTCGTGCATTGTGCAGAGTTCCTTTACCCCTATTTTCTGTCCCTATCGTAGCTTGTTTTCCTTCCTCTCGAATCCGTCTCACCCCGTGTGTATATTCAAGCATATCTACAGATATATGAGGTGCTGCGTATACCGCATTCGTAGACACGAGTATCGGTCACTCAGGATTGGAATCTAGCCAAGGTACTCTACATTTTTCCATACGTCCGACGTCGGTAAAGAGTGCTACCGCGCTATACTCTGCTGCCTCGTCCTTATGTATATATAGGTATGTACACAGTATAATGTATGCATACGGTCTGCTTTTTCAAAATCCGGTTTCCTATCCGGCAGCGCTGACAGTGATCGATGTCACTTGGATTCGAAAAATTCTTCCGACACCAGAGGATAACGCGAGAATTTTCTTCATTTTCCATTCGAAACACCCAAAAAGCATATTCGAGTTTCTCGGACCGAGAAGATCGCGAGATCCTGAAGAGAAAAGTGTTTTACTATTTTTTTCTCCGAAAAATCGTTCCTGAGAAATTTTGGTTAATGAGTGCCGGCGAATCCGGTGCGCGCCTAGTGAAGCGTCGGGTGGGGACGCTCGGGCTCACGTGACGTTCATGGCGTATCGGAAGCTCCGCCCACTTTGTAATTGAATCGTAAATATCTCGAGAATGCGACGTCGCATTGAAAAACAGCCAAGAACTTTTCTCTTCAGAATTGAACTAATTTTCTAATTACCGTTACGTTATAAGAGATTTTTGAAAGATCCTCTATTTTTTATCTGCTCACATGTATGGATACATTTTTAATGTACACGACGACACGCATCTGAAGGTTTCGGAGCATCGATCATTGGCATCCATCGTGTACCTCCCGAAACGTGACTCGTCAATACTCGATACGATGAATGAATATGCTCGTGTTTCCATCGTTCATGTTTCAACTATTATATGAAGCCGTATATACGTATGGCCTTCAGTATTATAGTACAGAGTGATATATCCTACATCGTATGCCATATCGTCTATCGCATAAATGTGGTTGAAAGCTAGACGGACCATTCTTCCACTGTACTTTTTCTTTTTTTACCTATGTGTACTTTGGAGGGCGAGCTGTGTGTATTTTGTTCTCTCGTATTTTTCATTCCAGCTATTTTTACGTATTTTTTCGTCCTCTTTCTCTCTTTTACGTTTTCTTGTCACTGTCTGCCGACATAGCAAATATTCGGCTATGCCGGACCTACGCTGGCGTATTTTCTGCCAGGAATATGCCAGTAAAAATGTAACTGGAAAAAATGAGGACGAATTCCGTCGCTCGTAATACCTCCGCCGGATTTTTATGAAAGACCTATTATATATTTTTCTCATCTAATTTCAACAATTACAAAAAGGTTTTGTTTTGCGTTTTTTATTGTTTGTTAAAAAATTCTTCTAAAATGCGGATTTCTGGGATATTTTTTAAGGAAATAAAGAGAAAAACGAACATGGCGCGAATGTTTCACGTATTACGAGTATGTAACATTGGAAATAAAATGCGGTTTGTTCGGTTTACCGTTACATTTTATCGCTTGAACGATCAAAAAGATTTCGTTCGGAGCCCCAAACCTTCTCATAAAAGTGAGGCTGGTATATCGTTTCGCTGGGGTGTTTTATGAATATTCCATCGCAGCCACGTGTCCAGTTTGTTGGTAAAGTGGTTTTTGTAAATTATATATCTGCTCGATATTACGAAGGGTGAGAGATGATAGAGGGCATAAAAAATAAGAGGATTTCTCAAGGCTCGAAATTGCAACAAAGACTCGGCGAAAATGAGTGGCAAAACAATCAAGAGAATCGAGTGTATGCGCGTCATTTTATTTCCCACCGTGTCCATCCTCGTTTTTAAGGTCGAAAGATAGAAATTTGCGGCGCTCTCAATGGAGAGAGCTCGTTCAATGGCAATTATCGTTTTTTCTCATGCCCGACCGGATATGGAGTAAGCGTTTTTGCGACAGTTCGATTAACGCAGTCCGCTAGTTTGCTCGGCGTATTTATTTTATCGCTGAATTTCGCGTCTCCCATACGTGCCTTTGACGTATGATAGCATTTCGAAGAACTTTCCGAATTCAATGAATGCATAATGTGCATTAAGATGCATGCGGTCTCGCGAGTTTCGGAAACGATAAAAGTCGATAAGGAAGACCAAGCGGGAACGTCTTTCTTCCAAATTTTTCACCTGCGCTTGTGCTAAAAGCGACTTTAACAGGGAAACGGAGATATATGTCTCTGTCTCCGCGTATTAATATTAATAGGATATAAAATTTGAATAATACATTATTTCGCATATGGATAATAATTGTCTCCATATGCAAAGCTCGCAATGAATATTCTTGGTAATTTTGTTGGGCGAGATAAAACGCGAGACTCGGGAATGCTTGTGTACGTGTCGGCCGGGGAGCTTTGCGCCAATGCATTTTAACGTCAACCTACGAATGAGAGACAGACGCGAGCGTAGCATGGCAGCTGATGAAAGCGTTGCGTCGACGCCGCGTTGAATGAGTGAAACTCTCGATCCGTCTTTCTCGTCTCACGTACGCTCGAGCTTCTCATTACGGATTCGCCGTAAAACGTTTGAAATTTATGCATAAACAATTATTTCAAGTTCGAACGGATAAGCTGAACGAGACTTGCTTTCTTCCGAGAATTATTTTTCACCTCCGGTGCTAAATCACCGAACCGATTTCAACGAGACTGCGAGACAGAGGCTGCAAATATATCTAACGGTTTCTTTCTTCACTTACCTTGCAGGTTATCCAGAAAACCACCGAACGAGCTTTGGCCCCATGGACCCCATGGGCTCATATCCTGAGCAATCTCCGAACTATCGTCATCGGCAACATCGTCGAAAACTTGAAATTCTGGCATCCGGAAGAATGGCCGGGGCAAGGAGAAGGGATTTCGTTCTGGCAATACGAGAACGGTGTCCAAGCCGCCCCTGTCCTTTCTCTCTGAATCCAAACGCGCCGGACCTGTTTCCACAAAAACAGAAAAATCATCGAAAATAAAAAATATCCCGAATTTTTTGACGTATAGAAAAACAATACAATACGAAATATGAAAAGGGTTATCAATTTTTCATATCAAAGAAAAATAAAAACAATGTTCGTTTTTGGTCGGAATGGAGTCAATTTTGGGAAGCGTAAAAATGCAGGACTCTCGTATGAACAGTTGGACGTTTTCCAGTGCTCAAAAGAGACGAGATTCAACACAACAACGATATTTTTATTCCCCCTCCCCCTTTTTTCCCGCACTGCCTCGCTCTCCGTCTCTCGCGATATTGGTTATCGAAAATTCTCGGAAAATAATTCCGCGACCACCCATCGACCTTTAGATTCATATTTCAGTCTCCTCTCCTCTCCCTATTATATATTTCAATGTGACAGTGAGCGAGGAATCTCGCACGGCTTGGAATGACGAAATTAATCTCGCGAATAGCGTTCATGGTTGATTTTCTTCCACGAACTCTCGTTCCTCTATAATATAAATCTGTAAGGGAATGGGAGTTATTCCAATAACTGGGTGTTTGTGTAAAAACGGTATAGCATTTGGAATATTCTTGGAAAAGCTCTTCTCATAACGTTATCGACCTCTCAGGCCCTTAACAAAAAGCTCCGAGAACCTAAACAAACCTGCTACAGTATCCAAGGCTCGTGGCTTACATAATAAATAAGGCGACGCGGAATAGAGTAAATAGAAATAATAAAAAATGATAAAACACCTATGCCTTATTTATATCACCAACTTTGTAATTGCTTTCCGCACCCTCACACATTCATATATATATATATATATATTTATATTTCTATATGTGTGTGTCCCTATTCGTTCGAAGGCGGAGACATGCTTGTTCGTAAGCTGCTAGTGCGGGTCGTAAACCGGAGCTCTCTTGAATTGAATTTCGTACTCGATTCACCGGGAAAGCTCCTCCCGGTGCGTCATACTTTCACGAAAAAGGAAACGGCAGGGCGAGAAAGGGAGAGAGCAACGCAAAGGGAAAGGGTGAGAAAGGGTTGAGAAGAGAAAAAGGGAAAGAGGGCTACTATGGGAGCGCACGCGAGCGAGATTCTTTGGAATTCTTGGTGAGATACTTGAAATATTCAGGATCTTGGAAAACAAAGTTTCAGAGCGCGGGCTCGGAGTGCATACTTCTTATATATACATATATATATGTCTGTATATGTATATAGAAAAAAATATCATGGCACACGCCAAGACTTCTCCGGTGCGCTTACTTCGTCTCGCAAGCGTCCCTGCGTTTTAGCCTCGACTAAAAATGAGAAAGTGAAAAAATGTGAGGGCGAGAGAAAGGATGAAAAAAAAAATAAAAGTGAGGAAATGAAGGAAGATGAAAGCCAGCAAAGTTGAGAGATGCTGTGAGAAAAAAAAAAAAACAGGAAACATGATGAGAAATTCGCATTTTTGCCTCTAACTTAATATTTTCGAGTTCATTTTTCGTACATTTCGAAAAATTTAATAACTTTCGGGTAAAGATGAATTTATTAAATTCCAAGGGTAATAATTGGGTAGGCAAATCTCTGAATAAACATTTTAAACCATCCATTCGTTTTAATGGCCGAGTGAGTAAATGAGAAATAAGCGTTATATTTCGGTATATAATTCGTTGCCTTCTTCTCTTGTTCGTTCACTCCGGATACTCTGGTACAAAGTTGGGTAAAAGAGAATATACGTAGTCGCAAAATGGTAACGTATAGGCTTGTACGTCGTTGAAATAATTCAATTTTCATTGGCAACTGGAGGTCTACAGTTGGAAATGGGAACGAGAGAGGGGAATCCCCAGAATCTCTCTTTCCTTGTGAGCGTCTCAAAAGCCCTATCTCGTTGTGCAATCTCCCTCTCTCTCTCCCTCTCTTTCTCTCCCACTCTCGCTCTTGCTAGTATCTTGTCTTGAAGGTTGTGTCTGGCTATGCTTGGCTGTTACTACTGACTGGGGTGTGGGCTTTCCTGGCTGTGTAACACACTGCCTCGAGCACAGACTTTGCTACAGAGTAAGAGAGAAATAAATATACAGACGCAAAGAGGGAGAGAGCGAGAGAGAGGAGGGAAAGGGGCAAAGAGAAAGAGGGAGATGGTGGTTCTGCACTCTCTTGCGCTGGCGATTATCCAATTTGCAAGGTTCCTCGTCAATTCTCGTTGGTTGCATGCACGTAGGCGGCAATTGAAATCAATTTGTCCCTATCACAAACGGGCCATTACAGCAGATTCGAGGGCATTCAAGAGAACGATTGCGTAAGGAGCACAAGGCTTTAATGCCGAGGTGCAGCAGCACTATTCCTCCCGCACCTCAACCGAGAGAGTTTCCTCAGAACTTTATTGTATGCTATCTCTTAATGTTTCTCTTTCCTTCTCCCTTTACCAACTTTCCCTATTTTTAATATTCCTCCAACCCCCCGGTTTTTCTTCTTTACCTTTCAAATTCAAGTCTCTCGATTGAGCATAATTTTGATCGTTATTTAAACGGCAAAGATAATTTCTTCAATTTTCGCGTGAATGCAATCGCGTCCTGCCTGAATAATCCGAAGGAATCTCTTCATTTTGTTAAACTGTACATTGGTTCAATGTACGCCGTAATTTTGACGACATAAATAATTCTTTTCGTTGCGAAATGAGAAGCGACCGGTGGATTTTATTTTCCCTCTTGCAAAGCTCATGCTTTTTCTTCTTCTTTTCAGCACGAATAACGCGGCAGCTTTAAAAGTACGACGAGAGCGTTTGCCAGTCGCGTATTAAATACGCGTAAATACGTGCATATGTATGCAATTACGGTTTGCGAGAAAGGGCAAAGGAAGAGAGCGAGAAAAAGGGGAAAAAGGAAGAGGAAAGAATGAGGAGAGTGGGCAAGAAGAGTGTACTTAAAGGGATGAATTTCTTCTAAACCTTTGGGCAAGCCTCCGTCTCCACGTTGGAGGGATTGTCTCTCCAAACGAGTATTTAACTTTTGTAAACTTTGTGTAACTCGTTTTCCCTCTTTGCAACTGTTGATATATATATGTATGTATAGTGCATGATGGAAGGCTGCTGGAAGCCTCGGAGACAAGGTGAAGAAAGACAGCGCGTGTCGTAGCAGCGTAGCAAGAGAGTAAAAGAAAAAAAAAGAGAAAGAAAAACACACCGCGACCCACAAAGAATGAGAGAAAAAGTAATAAAATATAAAACGAGGCAGATTGTACAGAGGTTGAAACGAGACGAAGTGTCGTTGACCGCAGCGACGACCACGACGAGAGTTGCTCTTTCTCTATAGCTAAAGCTCGCGAGAGAAAAGGCACGATAAAATTTCACCCATCTCAACTTTATCCTTTCGCCCAAGCTCTCCTCTGCTCTCTCCTCTTTTCGACTCGCCCTTCTTATTTTCTCTTGCTTCCTCTTTCACGACCACACTTTTTATCACAGTTTGCTCATTGCTCGAGCAAAATATGTAGGTACAACGCAGCTGGGGCTACAATCCAGAGTTTATGTACGGGACAAGTCTACCCCTCGCTCGCGTACTTCTCTCCCTCTCCCTCTTGCCTTTCTTTGCTACTCACAGCAGTCCTGGATCCTTAATTCAATTGAAAGTCTTACCTGCGCCCGCTGAGCGATGACAAACTTGGCTAGTTAGATAACGAATCGAATATTAAATTTACCTTGTTGCTTCATCGGCCGATTTTGCTAATTATATACCTACGCATTCACAACATAGCATCGATATATTTGCGTCCATGTAATACACGTTTTTCCTAAGATTCTTTATCATTTTCCTTTCCCGCAGCCATCCATTAACCGTCCAGACTAATCAGTACGACAATAACACCGACCAAATTCGATTACATTTTATATTCTCTCTTCTCCTCGTCCCTGCGGCCTGCTCGTACGCCAATCCCGTCGTAAATAACGCCACAGAAGTTAACGACCGTTCATATTAGTACGCGGAAAAAAAGGGAAATACTTTTCTAAAAGCAATTTGCGATGTTTGCATAGGGGAAAATCTCTCAATCAACAATATAATATGCTCTAAAGAATGTCGTTGCAATTATCAAACTATACTCGTATACCAACCACTCCAATTATTCACAACGATAAAAATAACTGGAGCCACCTTTTCATCGGGGCACATGAACCAACCTTTTTATTCCTACAATCTCATTGTCTTTTCCTTCTATTGATTTTTTCCACCAAAACTCCAATGTTTCGTTATCGAATTCATTGTTAATTCCATTGGCTCTACTCGAGCAGTTTACCTGTCATTTAAAATGTATCGGAGGGAAAAGTTCGCGAGAAAGGAACGAGGAAATTGAGAGAGAATGAGAGGGAGCGAGAGAAATGAAACAAAGTGGATCTCTAACGGTAGAGCAACACAAAGGGCCATTATACTTCGTCCTGAAGGTTCACATAAATACACACATACATCGTACCAATATAAATTGAGTGAAAAACCTATTTATTCCATTGTACTCAGTGAGATTAAACAGTTCGCCCTTCTTTGCCAAAGAGTGCAGGCTTTTCGCGTTTCCCTGTAAGGGACAGTGAAACCGGCAGAGAGAGAGAGAGAGAGAGAAAGAGAGGGAGGTGTGGGGGAGTAAGTTGGAGTGCGACGAGCCACGGAGACCGCGCTATCTAATTATACCACTCGCTGATTGGCGGTCTCGCTCTCCCGCGCTCGCGAGCGCGAATATTCGCTCCTGGACGTCGAAGGCAATTAGAGTAATTAGGTCACTGCATCGACATCTCCAGTGAGGTGAGCGGTTGCACACACTTCCCCTGTATATCTATATGTCTATTTCGTAGTCAATAGTATATACCAATATTTCGATACGTCATGTATATGTATTTGTACACTTGTATATAAGACATTTCGCGTTAAACTTCCGTTGGAATAGCCCAACAAATTCCAATCGTCGCACATTTGAACGTACGGGTTTATGAACTAAATTAGTCGATCCGTGTTGTTGCACTTTTCAATTTTGCATATTCGTTATTCTGCGAAATCGATTTTCGTATTTGTTAATTGGTTGACGCCGATGAAACAACTGGCTTTATTAAAAAAATTCGAAACTACGAGAGCATGATTTTTTTCATCAAATATCGAATAATATTGAAAAATTAACTTTATGAAAATCATCATGGTCCTGAATCGTTTATTCAACTCGAAATGGCTCATGTGTGAAGTTATGCATATATAGATATTGATGCTTCAAAGAGGGTGGCAACCAACCCCCGATAGCCAAGAGTACGGTTAATCACTGCTATAATAATGGCACACGTACATCAACAAGTGGATAATTCCCACTTCCCATTCCTCACCGACCCCCCATAGTCCTCATTCACTCTCTGAATCGTTTCCCCTCCTCCTTCTCCTCGGCACATTGATATTGGCAGCTGAGATAAAAATTAATAATAAATCCAACCATTTCCCACATCGTGGCTTCGAATTATCGATGTATAGACAAAAACATTGTGTACCAGTAGGGCATAGCAATGCATAAGGATATTTTGACGTGGCTGACAAGCTTCCATCGCTTTCGACATTTCCAAAAATGAGCTTTTCCGCTGGAAACCCGTGACATCTCGATTTCGCTTTCCCATCACAATAGATGTCCGGGTGTTATTGCAGCGGGTGGGATTTTACGGCTTTACGCATGAACGTCGTCGCGTCGTTTGTTGATTTTTTTTCAAGCGAATTGAAGGGACAAATTTTGATTTCTCGCTCGACGAATACTATTTACAATTTTGACGTTCGTCGATATGTTTGGCTCGACATATGCTCTCGTGGTCCGAGAGCAACCATTTTTTTTGAAAACGAAAAACAAACGTTCCAACGTGTTTGCTGCTTCATTGGACAAGAAAAAAATCATTGCAATCGTTTCGCTAAATTATAAATTTCGCAGCGGATCGAACGATTTAAATGGAGTGTGAATTACATTACGAATAGTCTATACGCGTATGTGTAATATCACAGAACCAATGAAATAATAGCATAATCGTTAACGAGGAGGAAAATGAAAATTAACGAGACAGTATCGCGCCTGACACGAGGTTATTGCGAAACAGCGCTCGAACAACTGCCTCGAACAGCCCACAGTTTATAATCGAATTAATATTTCATTTTCATATGTATAATTCCCTCTCTCACTCTTCGCCACTACAATTGATCGATCAAAGAGCTCCGAACTGTTCACCGACGCCAGTCAACGATTGAATAACTCGTCTCTTCACCCCTGATTCATAAAATCTGCCTCATTTAACTCATCATCATCCAAATACATAGGTTCATTGACATTTATAATTTTTATTCAATCCCCTCCCATGCCCAAAAGAAAAACCTCAAACAATATTCATAATATTCGAATTGTCAATAGAAATATCGATATTGTAATATTGAAAAACGTAATGAATTAGTTGTCAGGAAATATAAATTTGTTTCCTCCAATTGAACAGAAAATTCCATTGCAATATGTATTTTTTGAATGGGAAAATATTTGAAAACTATACGCAGTGGGAAATGAGTTTTTTTTTTTTTTCATTCAACAATCAAGTGTTTAATTATTAATCATTGCCTCAAGCACGGAAAACTTTATGAAAATTTATGAAATAAATAAAATGTAAAAGCATTGAAAAAAAAACGTATGAGCGATATACTGATACTTTTGAAACTACATGGCGTGGAATAATTATTGGAACAAGGACTCTACTGGCCCGAGCGGATTTCCATGGGAATCCCATAAAGTTATCGATCCGTTTGATAATTAGGGTAAAACCATTGATTTTTATGGGCAAATTTAATAGAATGTGAATTTTGAGCAGGGCAATGAGAATGGCCTCGTATCTATACGAATAAATATGTAACGATTATGTCAAAGTATACATTCTCTCTCATACGCGCTTCAGCCAATGAAAAATCATACATCGCACGAATATCTGACGGGGAATGATGATTAACTATGAAAACTTTGTTCATCTCTTTAGTACGATGGCGAAATGACGAGAACGTGACGGGCGTGTAACTTCGCCACGTTTTATGCATCCCAGCTATGGGTATTCAACCCTCATTATCTCCTCCTTTATTATCTCTATATATAACCATACATACGCACGCGTGTATATGTTGATGTATGGAATCTCACGTTCCATTAAAGTCCGATTAACCCGGATAAAGTTTCGGCGATAGTCGAGAATGTTTTGCCGCCATCACAATCGACCCAGCAGTCAACACGCTCGCACTCATATATCTCACAAAAACCCCATCGAAAGTGTCTGTGCGAGGGTAGAAAGACAAACAAAAAGTTGATCTTACGATTAATTTTGTTTGTTGTTTTCGTCAATGAAAAATAATTGTGCCTCATCAGCTCCGTGACGTTTTCCAACCTTCCTCGCATGGAAATCTTGCTCTCTAGACGCACGACATTAGTTTCCTTCTCTCCTGCTGCTGCTACTGCCTGCTCCTGCGTCCCTCCACACCCTTATACTTTCGCGATCCTCTAATATTCCTGCAAATGAGCAAACTGCAATCTCTCACGATGGGAGAAGCCGCGCCACGGAATTGGGAACTACGACGGAGATTATAATGTTCGGTTCTGTCAGTTTCGCTATTTGCAATCGCGTCCTATACATGTGAATCACGTACCCATGTGTATATCAAGGGATAAACCTATCCGCGATGTACGTACAGCATTGTTCGAAAGGTTAACAACAAGGTTATTGAATTGATAGTATAGAAAAACTTTTGAGGGTTTTTTTTTCAACTTTTCATGAAAAGTCATAATTTTGATGATTTTTTAAAAAACTGTGTGTGTCTCGTCGTTTATTTCGAGTCATCGAAGCGTGTGAATGGAAAAAGTACCGACTAATTTATTATCTTTCAAAAGATATGACGAATTCTTATTATTAACGAAGGATATTCCCGTGTGAAAAGACAAGCCACCGAGATGGGGAAGGAATGACGTCGCAGGGATGCGCATCGATGGGTCGACTAGCGGGGGGCGAGGCAGGGGACGGATGAGAGGCATACAGCGAATATGATAGTGTTCGGAGTGTGGCCGGATGTTGCGTCGAGTTTCGTCGATGCAGCATCACCACCGCGACCAGAAATCGCTGGAACTAGAGATAGAGGAACATCGGGCGGCACGTGTAACGTACAGAACTGTCTGTGGTAACGCGCCAGCAGCCTCCTCCAATTCCCCTCTACCACCGAGAGAGCGAGGACGAACCAGTGTATAGAATCCAAGACCAGAACGTAGCAGAGCAGAAACGTCCCCGTCACCGGATGTGCTCGCATTATTAATTTCGTGGGGATTTGCAAAGGGATACGAAATCGAGGCCATATACACATATTACTACGTACTCGTACAACAAACCTCGCCTTCCCTCTCCCTCCCTTGCTCTCTCTCTTCTCACCATTTCTCCTGGTGAATTTATCTACGTCTATATTTGTGTACAGGGTGTAGCGTTTCAAATATTACGAGCAGTTATCTCTGAAAGTACGCGCGTCATAAAAAACAATGCTTCGAATAATAAAAGTTGCTTTTTATGAGAGGATGAACAGTAGCAAAGTAGCAGTCTTCCTCTGGCCTTGGTTCTTCGTGCCAAGGTCATCTGAATGCTATACGCTCCTCTCGGTACGCGTCGATACAGACAATAAAAATGAGGAGCTGCCCTTATGACCGCATTCAAATCTCGCGCTCACCACTTTTCCGCACTCGAGGATTTACCTTTTTATTCTTATTTTCGGCACATGTGGCGAGTTTCGAATATTTTTAATCCAACACCCCGTACGTTGCTGTTTCACGACGCGTCATATTTGTTGCAAATACACGGATTACATGCATATATACGAATGTCATATGTGTGTTGTGAAAAGGAGGACACGTCACGTACGTTCGCCAGGATTAATGCTGACCTTGGATCCGTTGCTTCTCGTTGTTGTTATCGTTGCCGACATTCTCGGAAAATGCTCAACCCTCCTCGCACCCCTAACTTTCCTCCTTCACCGCCCCCGAATGCTCTACACTTTGCGTCGCGCCTTCGCTCATTCGTAATCCCATCAAAATCTCGACGTGTGTATATACACACATATGCATCGCCTCCCCGTGTCATATATACAGCCCCTCGTGAAAATGTCCCAGTAAAATTTTCCACAATTTATGTCTATCCGCGTAAATCCTTGAAAAAATATTGCAAAGTACATGCGAGACATTTGCCCGTTGCTTCATTTGAGAATGAAGCCATGGAAGAAAGAAGACGGTGCCTTACGAGATAACAGAAAAAAAAAGAAGTTGTCCGACTACCGAAATCCCCGCTTCGAATCGCCTATGTTTTTTTATGAGCTCGCGCGATGACGGAGCCCCGCCGTTTTTTAGACTTTTTCATCACAGAGAATTTTTCACTTCGAAAGTCTCAGACCGCTTTCGACCTTGAAATCTCCCTCACCAGTCCCTTATTATTATGTGAGTAGAACCCTAAGGACGATTGCTTTTTCTCTAGATCTGATGCTGATTTTTTTTTTTTTTTTTTTTTTTTTTTTTTTTTTTTTTTTTTTTTTTTTTTTTTTTTTTTTTTTTTTTTTTTTTTATTTTTAATATCCTCACCCCCCCCCTCTCTTTTCTTCCTTCCCCAGTTGGTTCCGCACACTCAGGCTTTCATGGAATTTCCATTGTTTCGCAGCCCAACTCAAGTTGACAAATGTTTCAAACCGTTAAAACGTAATTACATGGTCATTTTTTTAAATTACATTTAAACGTACGGGGTTATATTTGAGTTGTTGTTAAATCTTCGTCCTTATTGTGCGTAGTCCAGCTGTTTGCGACAATGTATATGGGATGACGAATAGATTAAGGTAGCGTTACTAATTTGCTTGTTCTCAAAATCCGGACATTCGTAAAAGCCATTGTTTGGAAAGCTTTGTGGGTCGTTTTCCGGTTCTGTGTCGAAGGGAGTGCTCGGTTTGTCTTTGAGGTCGCAGCTTTTTGCTGCTTCTTTGAATAATGAGAAAACAAAAAAAACACGGAAATAAAAATGTTATTTACATATTTTCGTAAACAAGCAACATATCCGGGATTGAGATGAAACCGTTCGATGCTGAACGATGTTGGATATTCTTGATGAAATATTCTCCGAGCATGCAGGCAAAAGTTTTCATTAATAAATGAGAAAATAAAATGTCTATTCATTGCAGATTTTTCTTCGTGCTCTATGCTTCGTAAGAAGTATGTGGAAGAAGTAGAACGCGCGATAAGATTGGCCTTGAAGAGAAGAGTAGAGGTGTATTCTTGTTTTTCTGCTATAGCGAGTTTTCATAACAGAGAAAAGTTCTGAGCATTACATTATTCCTGGAATCTCTTTGGTCTTGCTCCCTCCTGCGTTTTTCTATTTTTTTCATTATTTTTTTTCCATCACACATACAATTTCTGCTCCCTTGCTTGCTGACTCCTCATTTTATCGCAGTTTTGCCTCTCGGTTTCTCGTAAAACTCGTCAGAGTGCGTCGATTGGGTTATGGAAAGCTCGTGGGGCGAAAGCGCGAGAGCATAAACTGGAAGGGAGGAAAAAAGGGTGGGAGGGGGGGGGGGCGATGACGGCTTTTTCCCATGAGTATGCGTCGAGGAAGGAACGAAATCGTACACGTTCTTGTGTACACGCTGATGCAGCCTCGACTGTTGCTATACCCAGCCGTCTCTGCTATACAGGCCGTGACGAAAATCATGTCCAAATTTTTCCCAGCACTATTCCGATGCGACACGTTTTATTTGAGAACAAATGTATCGAGCGTTTCCTTTCCGCTTGCCACCATTCTCGACATATCGATGCAGTACAAAAAAACAACTACTCGACAAGATTTTCATCATTAGGGACTGCCAGTTCTGGTCCACGACAGCTTTATATTGGCCGTCACAATAATTGGCGATATCTCGTCTCGACAAGGCTGTATCGTAATAGGATCTCGTGATCTTCACATTGATAAAATAATTCCGCAATAATTCCAGGACACTGTGTACGTCTCGTGCTCTGGAAACTCGCCGAGCCCTTTTCTCAAATATATATAGTATTATGAAACTTTGTACGCGAAATACACTCTTGCTCTCGTAGCTCAGTACAGTGTATACCCGTGGGAATGGCGAGAAGAGGAAAAGAGGGCTTGAAGAAGGTGGTTACATAGGGTAGCGTCGTAGCTTACGATCCAGGCTAGCATGTACTTGATGTCAAAGGCGTAATAACTTGGCAGTACTTGTCCGTGAAATACCTCGACGCATGCGGGAAAGCGAAATAAAACGAGGAAGACAGAGCGCGAGAGCGAGAGAGCTTCTTGGTACGTGACGACTTATTGCGCACCTAGATGTATATATTCATACAGTGGATAGAGTTGTATTGGTTTGGCCGTGGAAGAACTTTCTGAATATTACACCATTCAACTGTATTACTTCCATTACAAGTACGTATTCCTTTTCAGTTCTAGGATCGTTCCTATGGCGATATCAGTTCGCTCTGAACCTACGTCGCAAATCCTTCTTATTTGATGGAGAAAATATTTGTCGATCTTCTGCGATTTGCATAAAAATCACTGATCCATCTGTTCGCTTGTAAGAAGAAAAATAAATGGGATAAAACGAACGAAGAGCATGAAATGTTTGTTGCTGAAATCTCGTAGATGTTTTTTTCCCTCGAATTTGTTTCTCATTGTTAAAATGGAACATTCCTTCTTTCATTTTACAGGCGATTGACAATATATACATATATAAATGCCTACACGTTTTATCCTTGATAGTAGTTGGTATCTGCACTATTACACTGCTCGAGTTTCTCCCCTCGAAGCTTTCCCAACGTTCCTAATCAGCCGTAATTTCCATGCTAAACGCCCGTCCACAACCTATCTTCCATCTCTTCTCTATTCCCTCAAAGCCTTTTAATTCCTTCTCTTCTTATTCCTCTTATTCTTCTTCCACTCCCTTGCTCGATATCCTTCCCGTAACATCTCTGTGCCCTTTTCCTTTTCCTCAAAAATGTCTGCAGTTAAAGAAATTAGAACAGCAAATTAAATCCCATGGATAAATATTTTATTCCAACGATGTACAGGAATTAACAAAACAGTCGAAACGTCCTATATTGAAGAACTTGCAAATTAATTTTTTTCACCCTTCCGAAATAATACAAACTTTTTCTGCGCAAATTCATTCTTAGAAAATCGAATAGCTCGTGCTGCACTTTAATTGGGTCAAGGGTTCGAGTCATTTTATCGGATATATATACAAAATTCAGTTTTTTCACCAATTATTTCATTCCAATAAAAATAATTAGTTCATTTCCTTTGGGGTGACGAATCGATTGAACTAACAATTAATAAAATAACCATCGACTCTGAAAGTGATTGTACAAAGTTTCGTTTCGCGGAAACGTTGCTTGTATGAAAATGAGGAAAAAAGAAAATGATGCAATGTCATCTTATTACGATTGAAAGAGACGAGCTAATTACTTTTCATTACAGTGATGATCGCTGCTCGAATGCGGTGGAGCTCGAAATGAGAGGCTTCCGAGGAGTATAGTTGTAATTATATGCCGTACAGAGTGAGTCACTGTTTGAAATCGTGACTCGAGAGATCGCGAATAAACTCGATAATGTACACACAGATGTCTGGCTGGTTGAGTAACAATAAAGAAGTGTTTGCGATTGAGTTTCTCAAACATCGTTCCATGCCAATTGCAGCCGCGGTCGCGCCGTGCATCGAGCAGGATGTATGGGAGAAAAAACGATGAGATCGATTATTATAAAAACAGAGAAAAACGAAACGAGGAAAAAAAATGTTTGAAAAAGAAAACGCAGTCTCGCTTAATTCGAGAAAACTTGACAAAATGTCTCGAACCTTTTTTCCCCTGAAGTGAGGTTTTTCTCATTTTAATCCTTCTCGGTAGAGCTTCCAGCAATTAATGCACTTTTTTAATCCCTCTCGTTTGAGATTTGCATTTTCTTCAGTCAGGTTGTCGTGGAAAATGTGGGTCACACGAAAAAAAAAAACGTTCACTGCATCAGAAACATTATTTGCCATCTCTTCTCTTTTCTAGAAGTCGTTACCAATTATTTACTTCATTTTCTTGTGAGTTGCCTTTGATCAGATGGTTGAAAATATTATTTATAATGACATTATAAAAACAGTTGTAAAGATCGCGATCGAATAACAACGTACTGCGTATCAAAAGCTTTAACGTCCACCTAGTGAGAATAAAGAGCCCCGAGAATAAATTTTATGGCATGATTATTATTATCATCATCATGATGACATGGTATGAAGTTTGATACACCGTGGAAGCGTATCTTCTCCCTATATAATGTAACGCTGTGTATGCGTCGAGCTCGTCAACCGGAAGTACATGGATTTGCAAACTAATCAACCTTCTCATGCCATTCCTATATATACCGTATTTAAATCCATCCACATAACATACATTTACGGGTGACTATATATATATATATATTAATATATGTGAATACAGCTCGTTTTCTTGCTCAACAAACGTAACCTTCTTTACGAATCAACCGCGACTCCTGAGGT
Source organism: Campopleginae sp. 14b (assembly GCA_030522525.1). NCBI lineage: Eukaryota > Metazoa > Arthropoda > Insecta > Hymenoptera > Ichneumonidae > Campopleginae sp. 14b. The sequence continues at coordinate 31,890 of JAPYYS010001427.1, forward strand.
TAGTTCATCATCGTGTAGAGCTCTGTGTCTTACGAGCTGATCAAAGGGACTCGGTTTATTCATATTTCCATGAAATTCAATGAACCTCCAATTGTTCTGGATCCAAATTTTCCTTCCAAATTTTCGCATGGGACTTCTTATTATTTTATTATTGGAAATTGATGTTGAGAGCAAATCTCAAAACATTTACCAACTGATCGATGTCACAAAATCAAATTTGCCTGTGCAGTTTATGGAGGAGAATATCCTTTTTTTTCCTCATTAAAATGTAACTCTTGGGTGGTGGGAAACAGAGAGGGAGAGAGAAAATAGATCGCAGAAAAAAGTTGTCGCCGTAATGAGACTTTCCTCAAGAAGATCCGATAACTCGTGATCGATCGTGACTGCCGGGAAGTTTGACTGAGCTTCTCTCGTAATGGCAATGCTTTATCATATACGAGACTTTGTTATTTCGAAGAAAAATTGAAATGTTCGCATTCAATATCAGAGTTTTTTTTTCAAGCTTATTTGAATTTCCATTTTCCCGTTAATAATCTCATTCAACATTTTTTTTCAATTGGTTGGATTTAAGTGATTAATGCATTGTGTGTAACAAATAATTCGTGGAACGTTTTTGAAACCGAGCTCGACGCAGTGGCGGATTAATCATTTTCAGGCTCGTTCCAAAATGTTTCGAATTTTTTCCAAAAAAAGCGAGGCTCTAATTCCATCGAAAAACAATGGAAAAAGGGCCTGATCATTCGTTTATTATTCTGAATTGTAATCCGACAACGAGCCGTATTATCAAAGCTACGATCTTGTCGTCGTAATTTGTATGGTTTTGCTTTTAAACCACGAAAATAGAAGCTGAACACAACTATAGCACGCGAAATATTATTCTATACGTGAGGACGCACAGTACGGAGTCCATTATCGCGCATGTTGCATCCCTTTATGTCCGGATACAACGAGCATTCCTTCGTCGATGAATATACGATGTAATGTTGTTCACACCGAAACCCATATACGAGGGATCTCAAATCCAACGCTCGCATTGCCAAAAATTCAACAACGAATAAAAAATAAAAAAATTGCAAAGCGACGAAATAATCCCGCAATAAAAAAAGACTGATGAGATAAGGCTCCAGGGTACACCGGAGTATCCCTTGCGAATGAATTAATATGTTGATCGATGGTAAATCGCCGAAAAAAATACCTGCAGCTTTCTCATTTTGAAACTTCATAAATTTTGTGAATAACTTCCTTTTATTATGCAATTTTCGAGACACTCTGTGAATCGCGACGAACCTCAAACAAATCCTACAAATGTTGGTATTCCCTCATTGAATTATATGCATTAATGTATATATACGTTAATATAATCCTGCATATACAATACTGAACAACTACAAAGTATACTTTGCTACCTTTATGAGCATCATGATCCATATACAATAGCCCGCAAGCTCAAGTTGTATATTTTTCTACCTGGCGATAAAATCACGATACACTAGGTAACGAGCAAGTAAAATGGGTCTTGGTGTGTTTGCTATAATCGAGTGCTTCGGGCCCCCATAGGAACACGCCAATTCAACCTCATTGAACATTTCAACTAAATACTTAATAAGCGGGCGTCATATTAAGTATCCAAAATATTTATTATGATTTTTTTTTGATTATGCAATTTGGTAAGAGAATTCTTTCTACTTTCGTTGCATTTTTCTACGCGATCATTTATATTTGAATAAAATAAAAAAAATGTTCGTTGGAGTACAGTGAAAAATTGGGAAACAGAAAAAATGATGTCCGGGGCGTAAAATATAGTGCGAAGATTTATAGTGCACTGAGAATTGTATTGGACAACATTCTCATATCTTACAGAGTAAATTGAAGAGAAAAACCATCCGCGTTTTGTCCTCGCAACATTTTTCTCCTTCTCACTTTCAATCGAGTTCCTCCTGCTCTTTCATTCTTCTCTCACGAGGAGGATTCACCCCATCTCGAAGCTGAGGGAATGTGCAAACGGGAGTAAGAGAGTGGAAAAGAAAATACGAAAAAAGTAAAGGATATAAAAATAGAAGGAGAAATAAAAAGAGGCAAAGGAGTATAAAAAAAAACGGTTGAAATAAAGTGGAATGAAAAATCGAAGAAGACTCTCGGATAACTCGATCGGTGGTGGCTCACTGCACCCTAACAAAGAGTTTTCCAGCTTCCTCGTTTATGGTTGTGGTCTGGCTTTCGCTCCCTCTCCCTCCTCTCTCGAGACGACACCGGGTTTCCGGTTACCGTCCTCCGTTACTCCAGGGAAAAAAAACAAGAGGAATAACCGCTCACACCCTTCGGCAACATACCCTTCTGTCCATTCGATATATTTCGTTATGGCTAGGATCGGGGGATAATGGGACAGTCGGGAAAAATATAACACTCGAGAAACCTGAGCTCAGACTCTCACAATCGGACGTTGCTTCATTTTTCTATAAATCGTCTCACTTGAATACCTCCGAAAAATGCAATTTTATTTTTCTTCCAAAAATCAGATAAAGATGTTGCAATTCTCAACAAAAGAATTTTTTATTTTTTACAGTCTCTCCCATTTTGCCCCAAAGGCTCCTTTTATATTTATATAAATATATGTTAGTCCAGAGTCAGTTTACCACAGAGATAGTTCGGTTTCTCAACGACGCTCTATAATCTCTTTCTATCTTGCTCCGTGAATATCCTTGCCCTGGGAGAGAAGTGCACTCGTGCTGGAAAACTTTTAGTCGATCGACGTTGTACATGGAGAGTTCGTATAATTCGTCGTTGTTCCACTTCGACGTGCCAAGTCTCATCGTTCCTCCCCTTACGTACTATATATATTCCCCGAGATACACCCTTACACCAACGTACATATGTACACATGGATATAGTTTGAAAGGTACGGTATATGCTACGTGTTTATATATAACAGTAGCAACAGAAGACCCTCGAAGCCCACCGGGAGTTTCAGCAGCATCGAAGAAGCGCACCCAGCATCCAGCAATGCCGTCGTGTTGCCGAGAGACGTCGTTGCTGCTGCTGCTGCTGCTGCTTCGCGTCAGTGCACCCGACTGTATCTCGTCGAATTCTCGTGGTAGTGGTCTCGGCTAGGGCTCTCGACACTGTGTGACACGTTAACAAGTTTCTCGCTTCCAGCAGAGAACCCCACCGCAACTAGATCGATACTATTTTCGAGTAATACACCGAAGCAAGTTGCCAGAAAAAAAAACAAAGGGAGATAAGGTTTGAGAGGAAAAGAAGAAGCGAATTTCGAGACATTTCGTCCAATGGTATTCGAGTCTATAAAAGATTTTCAGGAAAGCGATTATTTCAACGTGAAATGTGTTGAAAAAGTTTTTTTTGTTTCTTCTCTTTTTTTTTCAGAGTCCGCGCACAATTATTGTGTTTTGATAAAACTTATTCAGCGTGTTTTCTTTTCGCTGGCTTGAATCGCCGTTTGAAAAGAAAACGAAAGTCGAGCAAGTGGTCGAAAAAATGTGGGCACCGTTTGCCACCCCTGAGAGAAGTTCATTAAAGGGCGAATCATTTTAGCCGGCGGGTAGTTTTCGGGCCTCAAAGCATTTCGCCCTAACGGACCTTACGAATAACGCCGAGTTTAAGAATTTTTCTACGTATTTATATAGGCCGACTGGAGATGAAGGCAAAGTTCCGGTGAGAGAACGAAAATGAGTCTAGCACGATTCGTTGAAAACTCGACTTTCCTCAAGAATATATATACCCCATTTTTTCCCTCTTTTTATCCCTTTTTCTTCGTACACACTTCTTTTTTATCTCTAGTTCTTAACTCTCTTTATTTTACTTTATTCCGCGTTAAAGTATATACAGAGGGGGTAAAGTACTCCAAGCTCTCTCAACCCTCCGCCCTCTCCCCCGCTTTCCCTTCTACTCTCAGAAAGGACAGGACTTAAATTCAACATTATAACACCTCACGTTTCTTTCAGGCGCGCGTCTCAACCAAAAAGTCCATCGTAAAAGTAGCTCGCTAAACATATACATACTTTTCCATTCCATATTTACGTCACCTTAGTTTTTACTTTATCTCTTCGAGTACCAAGCTTTCCCCTGATTACCAGGCGTCTACATGTACAATTTCAAGTATCAAACCGGCTGTGTAAGAACTTTTTCTATTATTGTAATTGCAAAAAGAATGAAAAAAAAGATTCCACCCATTTTTTTCTCACTTCAATCTGCAAGATTTTCTATCAACTTATAAGAAAAGTTGGATAGAGAATTAATTTTTTATTTCCAGGATCCAACCACGGAAGATCCTCCGCTTTTTTTTCCCTCACGGATTGCTAATTTGCAAGTGATTGTCGCGAAGATAAAGTTTCGGTGGAAATGTCGCATACAATTTCTAGCAGTTTCGGCTGTACCACGACTCATTTCGACTTTCCTTAGTTCGTCGTCCGGTACAGGTAGAAGTCACAATTTTTGCGACAATTTCTAAAAATCTCTAATTCCCAGGATTAGGATGCGATTCTAAAGATCGCAAGCCACACTGAATGTTAACTGTCATGATAAATTGATGTATCAGATGATTCTGAAATAAAGTGGCAGCATGCGGGCTTGAGATACTAAATGGGGAAGCCTCGGGGCACACAAGTATAGCAAAGTTTTGTGCGATACAGCTGTCGTTAAAACTATTATTAGCAAACACTGGGTCATGATTAGTTTTATGCAAATAAATGGGTAATAAAAATGAAGGGAATAGTGCGCAAGTGCGTTTGTAGAAAAAGGTTATGAAATAATTTGAGAACGATTAAACAGCCACTTTGGTGGGAACCGGGGTTGGTTACCTCTCGTGTGACGCCATAATTGTTGAGTATCGTTTGTCTCATTGAAGATATTCGGAGAATATAATAATTAAACGCATCCGCGTGTGCAATGAGAACCGCAGATATACATAGTCGGAAAAACATATGCGTGGGTTGGTAACATTTGTTAGAGAAGGAATATCATGGCATACGGTTGGAGAGGCGGCAATGGAAGAAACGAGGCACATCGAGAAAATGTTAAAAGCAGCGAGAAAAGCTCTCCGCAGGTGTATATATGCAGCAGTTGGATAAATGTCGTTGGTATACAAGCTCCCGCGACTCCCGACGTCCAACTACTTTTAATTTGTACTCGTGGTGTACGGGGATCGGGGTGAAAAAATAAAATAAAAGAGTGTGAAAAAAGGAGAACAACAGGAACAACGCGGATGGGAGGATGTGGCGAGAGTAAACGGCGCGAACATAGCAAGAAGAGGACTTCCAGCTCGTATAGTACCCACCACGTTTATGTATATACATTTGTATGTGCACGCAGCTACAACGGTCTGCATATAATATGCTGGAGGAAATTCGAGCCAAACTGTATAGACATGTGTATGTGTGTCTGCGTGTAGGGAGCGAGGAAAAGCATAACTACTTTTAATTTGTACTCTTGGAATTCGAGCGGTTCATTGGAACGCGCGAGCGGCGAGGTTCGGTATGCGGTGGCGTCTGTACAACCGACTGCACGGCATCTTACACAAGAGTCCAACGAGCCTCGAGAACGACACTATAAATTTGCGACAAGGAAACCCTTCCGAGGTAAGCTCTCAAGTTGTAACCTTAAAACGCACATAGTTTTACGACTTTGCACCAAAACTGCACAGAGCCACCGTTTTTTCATCTTCTCTTCGGTAACTATGAGAAGAAATTAAATTTCAACATTCGCTAGAGATTAAATCGAGGGCGGAAACTGATCGATTGTATTACGAGCGAGAAATTTAATTTCTTGGGTACCAAGAAATAACCAATTTCCATAGCACTCGTGGTACTTGTGTACATTTATACATTACACACATTTGGTGGAGGTGTATGTGCACCTCCCGCGGAGATTAGATTAACCATCTGTCCATAGTCATGATATGCCAACTTGAAAATCTACATACCGTATACATGAATGTCTATGTAATTCAGGACATACATATATACGTGTGTGATTATAACTGAAATTCTCTGATGAGTTTTCGAACAGTGTCGATATCCTGGCTGATGGTTCACCGCTCCATTTCTCAGCTTTTCTCTCCGACTATTCCCTGTTTTCCTATATACGTACATACCGAATTGCATTCCGATACAAAGTTCGAGACCATCACTTTCTCTTGCTCCTACACGCTGCGTCCGTTTTCCTCTGTCTGTCACTGTAGACCGGATCGTCGAGCCAGTCGCCCGGCGTCCATTGCAAACGAGACAATCGTTCCCGTTTACATCACCCTTGAGGGGATGAATCGAATATCGATTCTATTTGATATTTCTATATACATAATGATATATGTATAGATATAAATATCGCTATCGGGGGTCGTACATAGAGTTATGAGAGGACACTCGGTGGCATCTCACGCTCGCGAGCAACCCCCAGGCTCTTTCATTGCAGCCTGCCCTCTCCCTTTTCTGGCCCGCGATCGCTTATAATTACTCGCTGCAGGAGAGCGAGCAAAAACTAGTGGAAGAGCGAGACAGGGGGGGGGGGGGAAGTCATGGCGACTAACGGCCAGCCAGGTCCGATCCAAGTTTATGGCTTCTCGACCAGACGTAATTGGATTGTCTTCCGGACGAGCAACCGCTTCCATAATTCTTACGACGGGCGCGAAGCACAGACTCTATACTAGAAAAATCCCTGAACACCTTGTTCCTCTCTCCATTTTTTCATCTTTCTCTTTCTCCATTCCGCCGCGGTAGGATCTTCTCATTTTCCTCTCAGTCCTTCCCTTCTTATATATATTTTTCATTCTTTTGTTATTCCTCCCTTTTTTTTACCTACGTCTTCTTCGTTTCTTTCTTTCTGCCTCATCTGCTTCGTCTTTTTCCTGGCAATTCCCCTCATCAACTTCCTCACGATCGGTATTGCACGTGGAACCTCGCGGGATTGACGACAAGAGCTTCGAGACTAATTCTTCGAGCTCGTTTCCGCCTACGAAATCACATTATCTCCACCTCACACTTTCCACTTTTTGCTTCGCTGTTTTTCTAACCTCCCCCGAGGCTAAACTACAAGAAACGGTGGGCAGCCATACCCGAGCCATGGGTGTACAAAATTTCTCGTATTCCTACAGCAGAAACCATCAGAAACGTCGCGGTCATTATCGTTCGCTTCATTCATTATTGATTCTTCATTTTTTTCGCACTCCTAAAATAACGTTTAATTCTCCATCGGATCAGACCTTCGAATTTCTTTATATGCCCGAAAAAATTATAAAACAAAAAAAAACGAATGTCGTTTATTCTTCCTCTCTTGTTTCCATGAAAACTTCTGGTGGTGAATTAAAAGTTTCTGTGCGAGCTGTATCGGTTCCACTCACCCGATAAACTGATCGTTCGATTAGCCATCTAGTTGTTACTTTTATTTTTTTTCATTACGTCTCAGTCGCTGCTCGATTGAGTTTCGTGCGTTATTTCGCGAGTCGTGAACAAAAATCGTTACCAAATTCTTTCTGTCGTGCGGCACTCGAATTTGCATTGTTCGTAACGAGCTATCGCGCTCGCGAAAATGCAATTTCATACAATCAAAGCTTCAATTTGCAAGCGGAGAAATAAAGGAAAAAAATGGGGAACAAAGAGAAATTGGGTGAGAATTATGAATGCTGCATCGTGCTCAAACGTTCACGTACACTACCCACTTTTTTTTATTCAATATTGTTTCTGCACGCTCACTCCGGTTATTACTAATCATCGGATTTGCTCAATTAGCCATTATTCATAGGCATCGCAAAATTTCTCATTTTCATTGGACAAGTGCGCAAGTAGCCTCGAAAAAATTTAAACTCATTTCCATTTAATCAACTTAATTAAATGATAAATAAAACTGCTTATTTATTATTTTACTCCAATTCGATCTGGCACTTTGGAACGATGCGAATGATAATAATTCATTTCATCGTTTCGGAAACGAAGTGTCAAAAAATTATACGTGTAAGTAATCTCTCAATGATATTCATTTTATTCGACTAGATGTCTCATTTGATGCCATTAGATCTTTTAGCGACAGTCCCGAAATCGTTCACCCACCGCGCACTCGTGACAGTTATGCCCAGGACATAATTAATGTCCGATGACCTTATAATATCTATATGACCGAAAACGTATTGACATGAATGTAGACATTTACGAGCTTTGGCCCCGTGCTCTTGTGCACGTTTACAAATTCACGTGGACATGCATTTATTGGACGAAGGCGAGAGATTGCACTTTATGAGCCAGAATTTATGTTATTCTTGAAAAATGCTGCTCCGAATGAACGAGGCAACTGAACGACGGACGGATGACATGTCGACGATGGAGGGAGAGATAGAGAGAGGCAGAGAGAGCGAGGGAAGGGATGTTCAGGGTGGAAAGAGAGAAAGCAGAGAGTTTTGTATGACTGCATCGATATGACTTTGTGCGAGCAGGATTCAACGAGTCGCAAACTCGGCGTATTTCATCGTGGTTCGTGGCATACAATATTTCGCTTTGCTACTTTTTTCATATGCGCCATCGATGTCTCTTTATACTAAAAAAAACTTTGGCACTCTTTTTCCCCTCCCCTTGTTTTCTCTCTGAAAGAGCTAATGTTTTTTTTTTAGCTTCCTTTCACTTTCAAGAGCTCGACAAAGCGCTTCGATATCTGCGGGCCCGAGGAATAGCGAACCTGTTTGTTGGCATGTGTGTTTGTCGTAAATTAAAGGGGGCAAAATATTGCCAAATAAACTGGTTCGGTCGCGGGCACGAGAACTAAAAGTTGTGAGTGATTTCTGCGTCTCGTGCCCACATGGAAATGTATTCATAAAAAGGGCGCCCGGGGCCATCACATGACAAAACGTTTGACAACGTCTTGTCCACTCGAATTCATTTGTATATATTTCCAAACAATTATTCCTCATGTTTAATGTTCCAGTCGGCCTGACCACATCAGAACGTCAGAGAAAAATTCCCTGCCATGAAGCAATCGATTCGTATGCGTATCGTTGCACGGACGGCCGCTCACCCAACCAAGTTCCAGTCAATTTTTTCCCTGAGCCTACCGAAGAAAAAAAGTATAAAAATTAAACCACGCGATGGCCTATATTTTCCCTGCTTCCCCCTGCTCTTCGTATTTACATACGCCAAAGTGTATTCCTCACATAATTCAATTAACGTATAATAAAAATTCATCGTCCATGTTCACCAAATAATGACAGAAAGAGAGAGAGAGAGAGAGGGTCAAGTAGTGTCGATAAAAATGTTCATCGTCGTTGTTGGGAACAGCAGTGAAGTTCATCAACGCGACAAAAAAAGGGGAAGCAGGCAGAAAATGAGAAAACCCCCCAGATCGTTTCACTCGCTCTGTAGCACACTTAAATCCATTGATAATATATACGTATATATCTCCATTTCTGTGTTATAATTACAAAGGAATCATGATAAAAATAAAAGTAATACTGAAGAGGCGAAAATATTTGGGCCAAGGTGTGCGCGAAATCAGGATGTTTCGATTAACGTTGTAACAGTCACGAAAGAGCGATTAAGTTTTCCCCTTCGCCTTCCCCCTGCCGTTCCATTCTTCGAATCAACCGTAGTATAAAAAAACGGGAGAGAATAAAAAAGCATTTTTGTTGCCACCTTCCCCTTTCTTATTTTTCTTTTCGTTTTTTTTTCTCTCTCGGCTGTTGAGTTTGAGGGCCACTTGATTCGGATAATAAAAATAAGATTATAAAAGCTGTAAGGAAATAATGTTCCTGACGGAAACTCTCCTTTGAGCATTTTTACTACCGCTACATTTTCCATCCCTCTATTTCGGGCTTTCTTTTCTTTTTAGCATCGTCATGGTCGATTTAAAAATTTACCCTTGATCCTCTATAACGTTTAGGTCTGGGTGCGATAAATATCACAAATTACGAGAATCCATGTTATACGAGGATGGAGGGGGCAGGCCGAGGAAAATAGTAAAGAATGAAAAGAGGAATATTAATATTGTCTCAGGGGATAAAAGGGTTGGTTACGCTTTGCAAGACGCCTGAGCCTGTGCTTATTGCATTTTCTCTCGTATCATCGTTGCTTGCTCTTCTGAATTTTTCATATACATGTGAATATACCATATTCATATAACCATATATGAATACATTGGAGTATCTCATGCCTACTCGACCACCTTTTTTTTCTTCCTTCCCACAATTTTAATGAATTAATTCCAATTCCTCATCCTCCCAAAGAGGAAATTGTGAAAATTGTATTTACAAGTACGATCGCTGATAACATTTCAATTCTCGATATAGAGCTAAAAGTTATTTCGAAAAAATACTCAAACTATATTTTCGTGAATAAATTCAACTCAAGGTAAGGTCAAATAACCAAATTCTCGTGAATAACGGCTCTCTGTATTAGCGAAGAATCTCAAGAATATATGAATGACTTTGTGAATAATCTCGAGGCTCTGAAGTTTCAAAAAAAGTTTAAAGTGCGAGGTGGCCAGGGCGAAGGCAGGGCTGGAGTCGAAAAAATCTCCGTGACTATAACGTGTATAATAATAAATTTTGTTAGTTATTACCTGTACATGGACAGCATAAACGTCTAGATATATTTATGTATAAATAAAAGCGTGTATTACGAGAAAAGTGCAAAGAATAGCAATAATGGGCGAGAAAGCTGGGGTGAAATAAAGAGGCAAAGGAGCAAAAAAAAACAACAATACGACGAAGGAAAACACGAAATAAAAGCTCGGGTATATATAAGTATAGCGCAAAAAAAGATAATGGCGCAGTGAGAAATGTCTACGAGATGGATAGAGAGAGAGAGAGAGAGAGAGAGAGTGAGAGAAAGAGGAAGAGAATGTCGAAGAAAGAGACAGGAGAAGGGGAGCGAGAAATAAAAAATAAATATAAAAATACAAAAGACAGCAACAACAACAAGGAAAATCACACGGTACTCGGGGGTGCACCGCGAAGAAAACAACAAAAAAATCAGCAAACGCGCTGGGACGATGAAGCCGCGTCGACGTCCAGGGGCACGACGCTTTTTCATTTGAAACGCCTCGAGGAACATGAGAGACTGTGTACGTACACATACATATACTTGAAATGCAAACTATATGCATCTCACATACAACGCAAACTTCACGTACATATATACGTATTTAAATATTTATATATCTGTGAAAGTCCTCACCAACTGCGGATAATAATATATAGCGCGAGGGGTGTGGTGGGTTCATTGTAGCGTTCCTGGAGAGAAAAGGCAAGAGTGCAAGGAGAAGAGCAGACGAGAAAGAGAGAGAGAGAGAGAGGGGGATGTGGAAAAGCTGCAGAACACTAACATATCTAGACTCTTGCTCAAGAGGGCTGAATCACGATACGGAGAGCGCATCATCATCGTCGACGTTGACAACCTCGATGTCGTCGTCGCCTTCGTCGTCACCAGGGTGAAGTGGTTTCGAGCTTGGGCTCTCAGAACCCTTGGTGTTTCTCGGGAAAAAAATGAAAAAAAAAGACGAGACAGAGAAGACAGACGAAAAATAAAGAGGACGAGAGGAAGAGCGTTGCAAAGTACGGATCTTACCCATAAAAGTTGCACTTTATGCACCTTCAGATAATAACAAATGAAAAGGCGTAACTCCCTGCATTCAATATTCACGGGCACGTTGAAGAAGCCCTTTTGAATTACAGCACCAAATTACTGCAGGTAGACACAGTACGCACTCTCTCTCCCTCTCTGTGGCTCTATTTTCCTGACTCTGACAGGGTGCGTAATCGCAAAGATCACGTAAAGGGGTGTACATACGTTTGAGAAGCTTGAACCTCGCGTGTTGCGGCTTGTCCCATAAAGCACAGCTAACTCTGTGCCAAACCACCAACTCTACAGACGCCCGAGTATGTGCGCGAGAGGAAAAGTGAGGAGAAGCCAGAACGCACTCAAATTAGATTTTGATTATGCGAACAGATGAGTGGGACTCATTAACCAATGCATTTCACAAGCTTCCACATATGCATTTAATTCCATTTACATTTTCATGCAAATCTTTCAACTACTGACCTTCATTTTTCACTAGAATTTTCAAACATTTTTATTATTTTGTTTTTAACCATTTATTTTACTGAAACTCAAATAAACTGGAGAAATCGACATGATTTATCCCACAACGGACAACATTGAGATTCCCAAGTTCCCGAATGATACACGATAAAATTTTTACCCTGGAAAAATGTAACGTTCCCGTAAATAATTAATTCAACAATTATAAGATTTTGTTGTTACATAATATTCTTAGATTTTTTTCCTTTCAAAACAATGGGAAATTCTCTTCATTGAGCTGATTTATTGAACCGATTCTACAGCTTGAGCTCGTCATGATTGACTCGAAGAGAAAGGAATGTTTAGACTGAAATTCCCTTATGCAAATCGACCAATGCCTTCATTGCATCGATGAAATATCTGTACATATGCATCGCGGTAGCTGGACCAGGCCAGATACGCCCAACACCCGTGTGATATGTTGAAGCTGTTTCTGCTTCTGTTTCCTACGATCGGTTCACTGCACACTATGTGTCGGACTCGTTGTTATAGGCGAATGTACAAGTGGTAGAAGCATCGTGGCAGCCAAGAACACAGGGAGACGTCAGAGAAGAATGAACAACCTGGCGTACGCAGTGCGAACAATTTAGTGCAGGGTGTGCATTAGAAGCGGCGGAATATTGGCAAACGTTTATAGTCGACATCGGTATTATGCCAAGTTTAATACGAGTCACCGACTGACCAGTCGATATCAATGGATCCTTTCAAGCTCACGACAAATTGCTTTCACGCTTTTCAATCAATTCTATTTTTGTGCGTTTCGATAACAATTTTCTATGCACCAAGACATTTCTGTTGTGAATGCTATTCGGACTATGACCAATCCGTAAAATACTTTGAATATTATAAATGTCGACAATAATCGATCGGTTTTGGCATTCCATCGGATTTACAGTTAATCGAATAAAGTTGATCGTACTCGATCAGATATCACATTAATTTTTAATTGACTTTTGAGCTAATCAACGGTCTGTCTAATTGGTTGATTACATTATTTGGAAACGGGGCACAGTTCAAAAATATACCATCAAAGCTAAATAAAGTTCGTGTGGCCAAAAGTAAAATTCGATGGAAAAGGACGAAATTCCATCAGGTTGACTGGAAATTCAATTGAATCAACAATCTCGATTCCTCCGTACAGTACTTGACTGAATCACGTGAAAGGGCATGGTATAAATGAAAAAAAAATTCTCCACACATTCAATGGATCGAAAGGAAATCCAATAATCAGGATGGAATTCGATGGATCGTCTATTTTTCTTTTTTCACAACACTTGTACTCTCTGGAAATGTAATTATAATTGAATGTTCAATTGCTGCATGACTTTTCAACACTCGATCGCATAAAGTTTCGCTATAACGTGATGTGCTATTGCTTTGTCCACCATCAACGCACACGCACGTCAGGAACGAGAGGGATACGATAGACAAATGAGAACATGGACGACAATCTAAACAATTTGGTACTCTAACTTCATATGTGAGCGATGCCTTCTCGATTGTCAACATTTGATTCATCCGTGAATCTACGTATTCACTTTATTACTAACCAAGTGTTTGTATATGTGCCTCGGGTACTTAATTGCGCGATTCGGTGGGAGGCGTATACGAGTTCTCCAATTTACACGCATAGGTGACGTACGACTGCGAGCGACGACCATGTAACTTCTAATTGGGAGAAATAGATCTATAGATCGCACATATTGTTTTCTAATGGGATGCTTCAATTATTTCTCAACCGGTTCCTTACGCCACATTAAGAAATTATTGTTGTTGTAATTACAAGCTAAATAGCGAAGCAGATTACTGCTCACTTATTTTCAAAAAAACCAACATCAGCTAATTTAGACGCGACAATTTATTGACAACTGTAAAAAATGTCCTCTCTTTTTTTTTCATCTTAAAAGTGGATCTCGAAGAAAAAATATACGGAAAAGTTTTATGACGAGAAAATGTAAAAAAAAAGCCGTGAATCGATGGCAAAAGGATTTATTAACGAGGCACGATGTCGAGCCACTATCTTAATTGTCGTTCGACAGAAGGAATCGCCGATAAAGATGAAATATCTTTAATCAAGGGCCATGCACATGAAATATACCCTCCAGATTTGACGTAAGAGGATTAATTTGCACGTCGATGGGTCGATGTGAGGAGAGGTTAAACGGTGAGAAATCGTGTATGGCTACCTTGATGAATTGACAAGGGAACTCGGGACTGCATGGAAGCTGTCATAAGTAGTTGAATCCAGTGACAATGGTTTATTGTACGAGAACGAGGGAAACCGGAATCACTCGAGCTCTCGATAGATCCTATTGTTCCCAATGACGAAAGGGAGTCAAGTCGTGTATGTGCATGACACGTGACAATCGACCATTCTCACTCCTCCTCGCAATCACTTCAGGCTTCAAAACAGAGATAGTATAACCTGTATGATTTCTCCAACGCTTAGTCGACGGAAAAATATACCTTGTGTCTCAAAATCCATTGTTAAATTCTTTTGGGATTGAAACTTCGGATGGGAAAGTCTGTGTGGAAATTTATTGACCATATGGATAGTCGATGATGGTAAAACTATTTTTCATTGGACGGGAAAGCTGTCCAAGAAATTGCAGAGATATAATTTCATTTTTCAACCGACTCGACCGTACGACGAGGCTCGAATTTCCACAGCCACCTGGTATGAGCTCTCGCTTTGGATTGCAGAAGAATCGATGACTTTACTGTTACACTTTGGAGGAATATTTAGAGAGACAGAAGCGGATTATTAACCCGTGAATACATCCTCGGGGCGAGGCTGAAAAGATAGGAGAATCCTCCGGTGTACGACTGACATTTCTTTTGACACTAACCCCTTCAAATATACACGGATCGACGTATAACAAGCGTTTCGTGCATTCACGCGGTGTCGTACAGGAATCGAAGCAACATATACGTTCAACGAAACGAATGAATTGGACAGATCGATAGGCAAATGAGTCAGTCAATAACACGTCAAAGTAAGAGCGTGGAATTCGCGCGTTCCATCCGTTCTGGTCAATCAACGAGACTCGTCGAATCAAACGAATGACATATTCCGATATCTCTTCATTCTCACCCTTTCTCTCGATGCTCACATTCCCCAGTATCTCGCAATTCAAACACTTTCTAGTCAGATTCCAGAGGTCCCAGCTCCATCTGTTCTTACAAAGCTGAACGCATGTTAGTCGAATCAAACACTTTAATCAATCACATTAGCCGCGAGCGGAATATTGGGCAACCTCCAGTTCTTGCACAAAACTAAACTCTCTAATATTTTCCTAAACTTCACGCTCGCAATACTTAACCTAATCCTTCGTGACAATAATTTCGGTCTAGTGGTTCCATCGAGATGAGCTAAATGGCCGAGTTCTCAGGTTTCGGGACTAAACAGTCACCGAGAGGGACACTGTTGAGGAAAGTAGTTAGTAGACTGAGCGAATGGTATAGGGTCACGGGGTAGTCACGCGTAATAAATGCGAGAGGATCAAGCACTATAGTGCTTTCATGCTTTCCTGCTGTTTTGACCACGCTTCTGGACTGTTCATCTACCCACGACTGACCAACATTCACGCGTATATGAGCAATTCTCTGTTAAATGGACCGAATTTTTCAATTTTTATATTCCCCAATGTAATCGGCGACTTGTCCTGCATTGTTCCAATTGAGAAATAAACTTCCTTCTTCATTAATTATAAAATATTCAATTTGAATTAATTGAAAAATTATGTGACGAGGCACGGTCCAGCAATGATGAGCGAATAAAAAGGTGATCCGAGTGGGACTCGATCCCGGAACCCGCGCGCAGTCTGAGTCCAGAGCGCTAACCACTGCGCTGCGGGCCACCTCTTATCCTTCCATATTGCCAGACCGTGACAATTATAATTATAATTTTAATAAAGAATAAACGAATAAACTGATTTTAATTATCATTTTAATTAAAAATAAATAAATAAACTAAATACAATTATAATTTTGATAAAAAATTAATATATCAACTAATTATAATTATAGTTTTAATCAAAAATAAATAAATTAGCTAATTATAAATACAATTTTTGAACATATTGGAAAGAGCAAAGTGTTTTTTTGTTATTCAAAAATGATATTACTTTTTTTTTGTCATTCAACGTTGCGTTCGTGATCTCCGGATTGTTCGAGGAAATATTCTCGAAAATTTGACAATCCGAGCTAGAATGACCGCTACATTATTCGCTTGTACGACTCGACGACAGGTAAGTCCCAAAATCATGTGTCTCCGGGTGGTCCATAGAGCATACGGAGTTCGGAGGTAACTAGCGAAGCAGGGAAGGACATGAGAAAAGCGAATAGCGAAGCTCGTCGTTGGTGGTGTCGCTCACGATTGTCGGTGCACTCTATTGGCGTCGTCGGACCGCACATGAATCGGGCACATGTCTCTACGTTACGATGACATGGACGACGAAACCGAGACATTTGATATCCCCGTAAAACAGATCGCGTTATAGAGGCTGCAATACGTAGAACGAGCGAAGCAAGACAGCGATAAATAGCAAAATAGAGAGAGAGAGAGAGAGAGAGAGAGAGAGAGAGAGCGAGAGAAAGACAGAACCGACGAAGATGAAGTGTCAAAAGAAACAAATACGAGATAGAACGGAAACTGCAAATGAAAATAGACGATGGGACAGGCAAAACAAACAAAATCATTCGGATAAAGAGAGATAGAGAGAGAGAGAGAGAGGGCGAGAAAAAAAAGACAAAACAATAAAAATCGCGAACGTTCGAAAGAGGAAAAACGAAAATCCAGGGAATAATAAAAGTGAGAAAGATGAATAAGAGGCAAACGATCGAAATGGAAGACAAACTGAGAAGAAAAACGAGAGAGAGCGAGGGAGAGTGAGAGAGACGAATGTAGAATGTGTGGAGGTTGAAATAAGAAGAGGAAAGGGAAGTGAGACGGAAAATTTCCTCGTCGATATTCGCAGCTCTCGCTTTCGCTCTCTCTCTCTCTATGGACGAGTCCTCGGAGAGATATGACTTCGTGTCTCGAATATCCCACAGTGATAAATCCGCGAACCTGCCTCTTTTTCCCCTCTCTCTTTCCTTCTTCTCCTTTTTTTTTTATTCAGCTCACGCAAACAGCCGCAATGTGGCGAAGCCACGGCTGCTGACGACTCCTCGTTCGATTTAAAAATCCATCTTTTCGACGCTCCCGAGAACCGGGGTCAATGGATATCAAACAACGGAGACATATTGTTCTCGCGTTTCAACATTTTTTTTATAGCCTAACCAAAGACGTTAAAATTCATCTTCAATTATAATTCAGCGCGACCCAATCGTGTTTTTTTATATTGGAATTCCCCATTCTTACAATCTTAAAATTTTGAAAGAGAAAGATGTTGTCAAATCGCATGGGTGAGTTGGAAAAAAAATAGAAGAACGAACGACGGACGAATAACAAATTTTCATCGAAGTCAAAGAACGAATTGGCCTTTTCTACGCATGTTTTTCGAATGGTAAACGCGTTTAAATAGCGAGGCAAAGGTTCCTCGTTGCGAGAGACTTTTAACAAGGGATCTCCTTTACACGACTTTCCATTGATCAAGTTTTATTCCGTGATACTCATTTTTCAAGGATTGTTCGTTTATAAATTTCTTATTTTCTTTTTTTAGTAGGCGTTTTGTATTTTTTTGTCCGCTCGTTTGTTAAGTTCTCTCCGGCGTATCGAAGTCTGGAACATCGCATACGCTGCATGGGTACACGCGGTTGCAGTAATGATTTTATAATGGCCCAGCGAGTCTGCCTTGGAGATAGGTCCAGCAGCGTAAAAGTCTTTTTACTCACGTTTTTTTCGCTCAATCTCCTCCTCATTTTTTTCCCTTTTGCCTGTCTTCCACCACTCGCGCTCATTCTTTTCCACATTTTTTCAGTCTCGTCTTCCTTTCTTCCACGTTTTTTCCCTTTTCCTGACCCTTTTACTTAATTTTTTCACGCTTTTTTCGTTTCCACTGCATCCACCATTTTCCCCAATTTCTCTATTCTCCATCACTCTTATTCCTTTTTTTCTCCCTCACTAGCACACGGCTCTCTTTTTCTTCAATCTGATCTTTCACTTATTTTCTTGTTGGAGCTCTTTTCCCCTGCAAAGATTTTATTCTCTTCGGGAATAAAGTACAATGGGCAGGTAATTCTAGCCTGCCATTGGTGGATCGAATACAAAACTGATCGAACGAGACACCGCGAGCACAATGAATAATTACTCGAGCCCGGCCAGCCACTCTAGCAGAGTGATTGTAAACGGTGAAGATTAAGGAAGCCAGCAGAGAGAACAGCGAACGAGAGAGGCATCAGCTAAAATGGGATGGAAAAAAAAAAAACAAAAAAATGATTCCTAGGAACGGAGACGAGGTTAGTCGCGTGAACGGTCGATACCGCGATTGATAGGCGTCGGGGACGCCAACACTCGCGGAAGACGCTGACCCTCTACATGCATGCACATATACCTTCCGCGCACCGATGAATATAAATATATACGAAAATTTTCATGCACATTTTTCAATGCAACGGAATAGCGTTTATTAATGCCTTAGGACACCGAGAATGTGTGGAGACGAAATATTAGCATAGAAGAACTGAATCTATGCACTATTACGAATGCTAGGAGCAATTAGGAATAACGTAAAGTCGGAAACAATTAGTCACGTGCCCTTTCCCCGCATAATTAAATCCTGATGTATACGTATGGAGGAAGAATACACGCATACATATATATTAGTTAATATGTATATGATATTGTCGTAGTCCCATTCGCCGATTGGATTCGGTTTTAATTGTTTCCGGTTTCTACCAGAGCCGTGATTGCATCTATATATTTGTCTAAATGCATATACGTGTATATATTTTCATGTGCGTAAGCCCGTACACGCTCATACGGAGAGTCTACCGTATATTTCGGTGCGGAAATATTTCGAACATAACCTAGGCACAATTCAAAGCCCGGCAAAACTGAAATTGCTGTTCGCCGGAGTTTTCTTTATATACATGGAAACATGTAGCCTGATACATGTTTCCTCATACAGTTAAATACTTTTTTTTTGTCGATCTTTCTCCTCGACTTTTGGCTCCGGGAACAAAATCCGCGAAACTTGATCAACCGGTTCAGTTATTTCTTTCCAATTACTACGCACGCATTTTCGAGTGTTCGTTCGAGTCGTACGTCAGTGAATAATTTCGCATTTCAATGAGGTGGCGATCGATAATTATCGAAACATCTAACGATGTTATTTGAAGTTATTCTTGTTGATCTCTTCGGTTTTGAGCGAATTATATTTTTGCACCAAATGATAAAAGTTGTAGAATGATACTTGAATATGTGAGCCATTTAGAAGAGAATCTCCCATACATTAGTATATAGAACTAGCATTATAGGTATATAATCTATATGCAGTTTTGAGACTGCAAAAAAAAATGAAAAAAAAAGAAGAAAAAACCATTGCCACACACGTTTCGTGTGCCTGCCCTCCCCTCCTCCCCTCTCTTTGTCTCCCCACCAATTTTTTTCCCCATCATATACGATCGTGTATGGTAGCGCTCGTAACTCGTTATTCTATTCCGCTCGCATATACCACTGTCCACGATTTCGTTTCATCGGTATAATAGACTCAAGCTATTTCGACCAACTGCGCCGCAGCGCGAACAAGAGAGAGAGAGAGAGAGCGAGGGAGAGAGAATATAGGAGAATTTTGCGAATCAGAGAGGTAAAAATAGATTAATATCGCTATATTTACGTGTTTGTGCGTGTGGGTATATAATTGGATTGAAACAAAAATTGCAATGATGGACGAAAAAAACAAAAAAACAAAATGTTTCTCTTTACTTCTCCGTTTTTATATGCTTTCTTTCTTTTAAATTACTCTTCGGATTTTGTTGTTATTACGTTCCTTGATCATTTTTGTCATGCACTTTCAAAGTTTCAATAACAATCACGAGACAGCAAATTGCCTCTCACTGTGTATCTGCGTGGGGTGTACTAGAGGGAAAAGAGACACAAACGATGTGTCCCTTCTCATCGAAATTTATATCTGCCTGACCCTCGTTTAATCCCACTCCATTTATTTTTAGACCCGATGTATCAAATATCCCAAAAGTCATAAGATTTCAATTCAATTGAAAATAATAACTGATTCGATAACAACGTCGGGGGAATTCCTTGACATGCTTTGGGGCTTTTTTTTCGTTTTATGCTCGTGGGCTGTTGTTTTATGCAATATATGTCTCTTGCTTTTAATCATTCCTGTCGCTTCCATCGACGCGCCAATCCCTCCATTATTCTAGAAGTTTTTACACTTCCATTAGCTCATCTGGTTCAAGAGCAAAGTTTGCTTCAATTATTTCTATTACAGTCTCCATGGCGTGAGCAGGCTTATCAGTAAACTTCAAAGTCTTGGGATGCGAGCCAATTCGAAATAACAACGATAATAACAGAATTTTAACATTTTTGTTGTCACTAATTCTGTTTTTAATTCTTGATTGCTGAATAGAGAGCATTCGAGAATTTTTAACACTTTGCAAGATTTATAAAAAAATGTTTGTAAAACTATTTTTTAAAGTTATTCATTTCCCATCGAAAATATTCATTGTCCTTTGCTCGTATCGGTATTCATCGCTTTGACCATGTTTCGTCGAGTCATTGAAATCGAGGGCAAGGAAAATGTTTACAAGTAAAAGCTTCCTTTACATCTCCGGACTTCATGAGGGTTATTTGTTTTTTTTTTTTTTTTTCATTTTTTCTACGAAAACTACACGATACTCGTCGTCCCATTTTAAAAATCTGGTAAGACGATAAAAAACATTGAATTAATTTAATTGCAAAAACTAGTGCCTTGAACGGGATTGTACAATAAAAACAAAAAATTTGCACGGAAAGAAGAAGCAAATAAATATTACGAGAAAAGCTAAATATTTGTCGATTTTTTGTTGTGTACGTTAGATTTTTTATTTTTTCATTTAAATGAGGTAAATCTATTTTCACCGGGTATTTTCTAATGTGTGCTTTGGAAGAAACACGGAGGAGAAAGAGGAGATGAAAAAACGTAAGAATTGGGTGCACTGCTTCGCGAAAATTCCCTAGAGAGGGCCATCTATTTGTCTATATATATTAGTATAAATATGTACACGAGAAGATCCATCTAGCGTAATGAAACGAGTACACTTTTGACGAGTATATGCGTAGCGAAAGATGCAAACGCGCGATTCGCGAAAAAAAAGAGGTAAAAATCAGGGAAAAAAAATTGCAAAAGTCTTGTCGTGCCTCGGTAATTCCTACTTACTTGGGAAACAGTGCGCAATCGCGAACATGAGGCTCGCCAAGATGAAAACGCTGAAAAGTGGTCTCTTCATTATGCCGCTGGGTTGATTTTGGAAACTTCACTCTTTCTTTCCTCCCGTATATTCTCTCTCCGGTTTTTTCTCCTTCAACCTCCAACAAAACTGTAACACGTTTTTTTTTTAAACTCCTTCAGTCACCGAAGTATCGTTGCACAAGAATTATTCACAAAGTTTCGAAAAAGACACGATGTTCAGGGAAATGAATAAATTCAACAAAATTGCGACCGGCGTTGATGGTTCAAGGTCACTATTTCCCACGTGAATGTCGTAGATTCACGAACAATCCGAGCACGTATAGCAATTTAAATCAAATACCGAATTTTTGTGTTTTCTTTATTCGTTAATTCGTTATTTTTGCACTTGGGATTCGTTCTCGGACGCGCTATCACACGTTAAGCCACTGTTACGTTCTGAGTCGCAGATTCTCGTTCGAGTCGATGTTATATGTACCCTCCTGTATTGCCCCGACTGGTTTCTCGGCCAATCGGAATCAACTCAGCATATACATTACGTCGACTTTGTACACGCTATGTCGAGGCGTTCGACCGCTCCTCAACCATTCTCGTCCGTATTATCGAAGCAGCACGGTATTTTAACTCATTTTTCTCTTACAAACTTACCTGCTCGTGTTTTTCCCTTTTTCCATACATTTCCTCCATTTTTCCTAACAAATTTGCACATGAACATCTCTAATTTTTCCAACATTCGACTCATTTTTCTTCTGACATCATCCACGCGATTTAAGTTGCTCGCAGTTGTTTTCCTTCCTCGAGATTCAATAGATAAATGTGTGCTTCCTTGGCTCACTGCGGCGTCTCCATTTACATTCTCAGAGACAATTTTTCAACTTGACTAATTGTCCGACAGTTTTTATCTTCCTTCTCTTTTTATCCCGTGAATTTCGAAGCGTGCAAATTCGTTTTCAACGATGTACCATTGAGCGTACGTTGAACTTGAACTGAACGCACGGATGGTGTCAAAAAAAAAATGAAAAGTTGAAAATTTTTGTCAAAAATATAGAAATTTGCCAAGTTCAAAGATACAAGACATCACGTGTATATCCAACGTGTATATCTAACGATACGTTCATTCATTTTTAAAGAGACAAGCACCCGGCAGATTATACATGGAGGCTAAAAAGCTCCGTTGATGTTGCGTTGTGTAGTATAATCAACGCTGTCACAATTGTGTGCCGCGCAAGCTCTCCGGGTGTATCCACCACACACGTACACATTTATAATGAGCGTAATATTAATAACAATAATAATAATGTGCGATAATGATAATAATGCTCTTTATTTCGCACTGAGAGGCAAGTCACAGGTCACAATAATGCGCCTGATACGTACTGCAAAGCAGCAGTGCTGGTTTTCAGAAAAATCGTTCGAGTTATGGGCACGAATAAAAAAAATAAAAATAAATTGACGTATCAAATAAAATACACGAAAAATGTCCGAATGACAAAGTATTTTCTCCAGTCATTCAAAAAATACGAAATATTCATGACAACATGAATAAAAATGAGGCATCGAAAAAAAAGCAAAAAAACGAGGAAATATGGAGAATGATCGATTCTCCGGTATTTTGGATATGCATAGAAAAAAAAAAGCGGTTTCTAGATAGCCCAAATGGATCTATGCGTAAATGCATAAATATGGAAAGGACGAAAGCTGCGCATTAATCCATACATGAATAATTAATTGAATTTGATTAAAGCTGCTTTTATAATTTTGGAGAAAGAAAACATGAGAAGAAAATAGAGATGGCAGGGATTGATCAATTCGAGTTGGAAGATCTTAGACACAAGTCGTGCACATAGACGTACGTGCACGTACTACATACGCTAAAATATGTGTCCATGTCTGAGCGTAGTTTAGTGACGCAGAGTACATGGATACGTGGTCCCGGTAATACGTGCTATATGGCATAGGATACTGACTCCTCTCTCGTGTATAGTAAACGGGCAGCTGCGTAAACATGGCTTCGTTCCCCACGTGTCTATCCATACATCCCTCTGCAGGAGCCTTCCCTCTCTTCCTCTTTCCCTTCCTCTCACTTGCTCCGATCGTTCCTCGCGTATACACGCATATATCCAACACGATTACCAACACAATCGCAAACGCTTGGCAATTCTCTCTCGTGTCTTGCTTACGCGTATTAGAACATTCGTGTTAGCTTTAACCCATATACGCGAGGCTAAAGGGCGAGGCGAGAGGCAAAGGGTAAGAAGGAAGGAGCCAACATAACGTATACTTGGCTGGGAAACACAGCAACTCTCTGTCACGATAAGGAAAGGTATATTGTCGGTATTATGTTAGTTGTAGCAGCGCGGCGCTTGCTCTTGTATGAGCCAGCCCCTCGATCATAACTCGATGCAAATGTTCCAGTAGAAAAAGTGCCTAATGGTCGGACACCCTCGGACTATGAACATCGATTTCTTCACAATCGATCTCGCCTTGACGTTGCATTAGTTACCCTTCATTTTTATTCACAAATCCCAACAGATTTATTCATTCGTTTTATCATTCAGGACTTTGTACATTTTCATTTATTTACCTCATGTTTCTTTCCTTGCGTCATTCCGTGCGTCATCAATAAATGACCTTCGCTATTCGCTTCGTACAGCTTTGCCTATCATGTACATATGCGATGCACAATAATTTATGTTATCGTCACTTTTGCAAGGAGAAATAAGGCAACTGTGAAAATGCATACTAAAAGAGTTCTCGGTACACATTGGAATATGTGAAGGTCACACCTGCTACCGACCAAGACGATGCTCTCATCCCCCGAGAAAAATCTCGATAACCCGAGCTTTCGTAACACATATTTTCCAACCGCAAAACATCCCAGTTGCTCCCAGCACGCTCGTTCCACGAGAGAGCTCTTCCGTGCGTTTTATGAATATTTCCCAACAAGTCTCGTATCAATCTCATGTGGCCTTGCATTTTTCCACCAAACTAACTCCGTAAATCGAACTTTGGGCAACCATCATTCTCCATATACATGTTATACGATAAACCTTTTCTCCAAAATTATTTCACCTCATATTCATTTTTCCATTTTTCCATTTTCCATTTTAATTTATTTTTCGTTTGACATTTTTATTTATTTTATAATTTTGACAGTCGAGCTGCTTGTCACCACGCACTGTGATAAATATAATCTCGCATATATAACTGTGAACGAGTGTTGGAAATTAGAGATTTCGTCGAATCGCTTAGACTTCCTAGAAAATCTTTCGAGCAGAAGAGAGGCGACATATTATCGGACAATCTTGGCTGGGAACTCCCAGTCCAGTGTCTCTTAACCCTCCGGTAATCCCCCTGAAGCCGCGATACCAGCAATCTTCCGGGGACTTTCCGTTTTTTTTTCTCGTGGCTGCCGAAAATCATCGTTTAGCAGAGCATTACGAGCGGCGGAGAGAAGCAATGAAATTAGAGTGACAGGCGTGAACGGTCCACATCGATCTCAAAACAATTAATTTCAGTCTCTGGATTGCACGAAATAACAGTAATTTAATGGAGAAAATTCAAAGGGTGAAATTAATTAAAATCAATAGGATTGCAATGAGATCAAGTGGCGAGGAATATCCAATTATGTCAGTGACTTTAGAATCGCCTTTGGAATTGTTTTTGGCCCTTGATTATTTTTCAACTCAAATTTCTCGATGTTCAATTAACAGTTTGACGACGCCAATGTAACTTTTTTTTTCCAAAAGCTTGAATGAAAAGTTTGTCAAACTAATTATCACGATTTAGCAGTTTTTCTTTACCGACATCCCGAATTGAAATTCATTTTGTAACGTCCACTTCGAGACGGAGATTGAGGCCCTGCTGAAACATTTTTTATTTGACTCTACTGTTGGCTCGTCGTTCGTTGGGAATATGGTGAAAAAAAATTAACAGGCTGCTAACGAGTGAGCGCAGCTAAAGGTCAGGCGGTTATCGAGTAGTTCATTTAGCTTGTTAACGTTACTGAAAAATTTACGAGAACGTACCGCGGATATTCTCGTCCTGGGTCATCGAAGCAATGACCTTGTAACTGGTGTATTACGCGGCTCGGTGTATGTCCGATAAATATGGTACGTCTTTTCGTGACCTCGTTATTTTGCCTCGTCAAAATCTACACCTCGAGCGAGATATTCTCCCATTATTATTCTACATGGCGGAATACGCATTCCAATTTATTCAATTCAATATTTGTCGAACTCATTTTTTCTCTTATTTTTCGCTTTCCCTGTATTTCGATATATTCGTCCTGTCGAATTATAGTTATTTAATTTATTGAGTTGTTTCATGACTCGAATGATTTTCCTTTTTTCAAAATCACACTCATTTTATTTACGAATTTATTTCTCGTACACTTGATGCTTTTTTATGCTCAGCAGTCGCCTACTAATTTTTCTGAAATGCTGACGAGTCGTCAAAAAGTCACCTGGCCGTACAATCGTATCAGCTCCGAGAGCTGTCGTGAAAATAGGGGAAAAAAGATATTTTTGCCGACGTCAAATGAAAAATGGCGGAGGCTTGACGCACATTGTGAAACCGTTTGAGATAAGCCCGTCTAACAGTGAGTGATCGATACATGTATATGGAGAAAACAATTTGTCCCGTTCGACTCGTTTTGCCTGACCACTACTTACCTTATCTACTCGGTGTGCCTTGCCACACCGTAACTGTACGTATGTACTTTTCTACCTCGATCTTTCCTGTACGATGCACCGTGACGAGTTTGCGGCCATGAACGTACAGATACCGTTAGGGAATTCACCGACACGACCAGGAACGTGAAAACGCTTGCGTACCAGTCTCGTCTACAAAAATAGTCGAAAAAAAATGTATAAAAAGAAAACATACACAGCATCGAGCTGCAGGGGCAGTGACATTGCTGAAGAGCAATTTACGGGGGCTTTTTCACTCTCTCTCTCTCTCTCTCTCTCTCTCTCTCTCTCTCTCTCTCTCTCTCTCTCTCCCTCTCTCCCCCTCCCTCTCCCTCCTCTTTCGCGGATCTTCCACCGGCGATTTTAATATCAGAGCACTCATTTCGAATTGAAAATTCGTCGCGACCTCGTTCATGGGATGATGAACGGTGATACGATAAATTATGAGAAAAAAGGAAAGCGATTCAACGTGAGCGGCGCTGCATCGAGAATTAAAAAAAAATGCAACCCGAATTACATTGACGTTAATTGTGCATTTTTTTTTCAATTAAAAAAATTCAGAACATCGAAGATCGATGAGGTTTTTTATTTCAAATTTATTTAACAAATATATTCCTGCGGAATTCGAGCCATTATCGATGACGCACATTTCGACAGAAGAAAATGACTGAATTCCGCAGGGCATCCGAAATTGGCTGAACTACAGGAAAAAGTAGTTTAAGGAGATGCGGACAGATCTTGTCAGACAAGGGTAGTAAAAAAAGAGAGGAAAAAGAGGATGGAAGGAGGAGGAGGTAAAAATTGCAATGGCGTTCTCTCAGCTGCGGTATCCTCTTGGAGGTGGTTGTACTAGACGTTGCAGGCTCTTTTACGATCGTGAGCGAGGTCGCAGAGGGAGAGACAACGAGTGAGAGAAGAGAGAGCATATATCTCCGTATATGGACCATTGTGTAGTATATTAGTGCATGGTGTATACAGTTATAAAGCCTGGAGTAAACTTCGGGCCACAAATGACACGAGAGTGTCTGCTCTTTCTCGCCAACTTGGTGACATGAGAGAGAAAATAGACGAGGAGCGAGAGAGAGGCAGTGGGAGAAAGAAAAAGACGAAAAAGTGTAGAAGAAAGGGGAGATACACGTTTAATTTATACGAAAGAAGCAAAAAGAAGAGAAAGAGAGATTCGACTATTAACTCGCGACCTCCCACATAAAGCCAGTGCAATTTTTTTCACAGTCATTTCCTCTTTATTTGCTTTTTCCTCAAACTTCTCTCCCTCTCCCTCACTCTTTCTCTCTCTCTCTCTCTCTCTCTCTCATCCTCTTCCCTGCAGATTCTCATCCACACATTGTCGTGGTCCAGTAAAATTCACACGCAGAGATAAAGTTGTATTTTATGCTGGAGCACGATGGCCCGTGCGATGTTGCAGCGAGTATATATTCGCTTTTATCAAACCGTGCTGAGACTTCTCGATCGTCGTTCTCGCACTTTCGACCATGAAGAGGACTCTGATAGCGAATACGAGGCAAAAGGAACGATTGCGAAAACGTACTCCGTTGAACGAAAAAAAGACGAAACTAGAGACGAATCAACAGTCAACTTTGAAATTGCAAGAGGGTAAATGCCTTTTTTCTCTCGCTATTTCTGTTTATTCGTTTCGTAAGTGCTCTATCCATTTGCTTGTCTCCGCGCGCAGATGCACTGACAAAGAGGCAACAACCACGGACAAAAAAATTGAGTACACAGGCAGCGACGTCGATTGGTTTTGGCTTCGATTCGACGCGCACTTGACAATTCGTGTAATTGACAGGAGACCCGTCAAGCCTTCGTATAAATATAACGATAGTAATAATAAATGCAGCGTTTCGGTTGTTAAGTCAGCGACACCCATGAATGTCAAGACTGTGAGACCTGCTGATGCACAGCTCGGTACTTGATGACGACGATGTCAATGGCTATAAATAATGATCATAATATTAATTTCGTAATTCCATTTCTTGAACTATCGTCAAGGACTATCCGGTATGCGGTTGTTTCCGGATTCATGGCAATGGGCTTTCTCCGATGAAAAGTCTCACCTGGCCCTGTCGTCATTGCGACGCCCTAACCCCATTTATTTTAAAGACATCCTCGTTAATCTAGTAAGTTGAGAGAAAACTGAGTGTTGGTTCAGTTGAGATGAAAGAGCCCGTATATGCGTTATTGCGACTTGTATTTGTTCTGCTTATTGACTCATCACGATTGGAATTTTCCGTTACGTTTCGATGGCTCTTATACATATGGATGGTCGGCTGGTGAGTGTGTGTGTGTATCTCCGCTTCGGTCTCTTCCTTTACTCCTTATAACGAATATATTCGTTGGGAAACCGGTTTTGTACAATGCAAATACTTCTGTTAACTCTCTATCTGCTTCTGCTTCCTCTTTTTCTTCATCTTCTTCTCTTTCTCTCGTTCTATATGTGCAGGAGCCATTTTGTCCAGGAGCCTCTCCTCGGTTTTCTCAATTTCCTCTCTTCGGCACGATCATTCTCTCTCTACGAACCCAGTTTCCGTATATTTCGCGGCAATGAAGCGTTGATCGTACAAACGATTTTCCCCGAATATTCTCACCATCCGATTCTCTATCCCTCCTTCCCTCTATCCTATTTATAAATTCCATTCTATTTTGTTCTCATCGCTTCTTTCTCTTACTCATTGGTGCTTTTGTTCGCAGGTACGCACGTTGCACATAGGGAATCGAATTTTTTTGCGATCGCTGCGGGCATTCGAGTCGTAAAATTCACTCGAAATCGAGCGTCGAAAAGAAAAACTAGAAATCGTAAGATAAAATGGACCACTTTAAAATTTTCATGGAAATTGGAACTTCTGAAACAATTTACTCAATTGATCGCTCTCTAATCTTCCAATCGCTCCGGTCCGCGGTATTCGTCGGATTCCATTTCGAACGAAACACAAAAAAAGAAAAAAAAAGTAAAAGCAAAGCATCAAAACGTATATATGTGAGGTTGATTGGGAAAGTTCGGATTTCGGGGATTAGCCAAGGAATCGAGACGGAAATTTTGGTTGTTTTTTGCATGCATAGCCAAACCAACTTCAATTGCTACAAGTGGATGAAAGCTATTTTATTATTGTGTCCATTCACGAAGCACCATTTATACGCTAATTGCGAGGCTATTATATTATTCCCATTGACGAGAATCGGGAGCCGATAGAAGCGCGAATTCAAAGTGTCCAACTTTTTTTAAATCGCGGTCCAAAATGTTTGAATTGCTGGAGTTTATGAATTATTCCAGCAGCAATTAAGCACAGAAAACGTAGTTATTCAACGAGCAGAGGGTCAAAAAGAATTCTCAAACTAAAGTAAATAGGAGGGAGATCGTGAGGAAGACGAGAAAAAATCTGGTGGTCCATTTTAACACCAATTTCTATGTTTTCTTTGTTCGTCCTCATATATATGTATTCGGATATAGTGGGCAGCCTGTACATATGCTGGTTTGAATACAAGCTTGTGTACATATGGGCTTCCGAGCTCTGGAAGCTTCGTTAGCTGAATATGTAGTCCTACCTCGTGAAACAATTCTCTATTTTTCCGTCTTTTTTAGTTTTTTTTTCTTCGTTTGACAGCGTTACAGTCTCTGTGGGCACATCGAGCGATTGCGAAACGGACGGACTATCAGCACCCAGGCATATGGACGAGACACAGAGCGAGAGAGAATGAGAGAAACCCAAAGGAGACGAAGAAAGCAAAAGAGACCAAGTGAGAGAGAGAGAGAGAGAGAGAGAGGGAGAGAGGAAAAAAAAGCGAAAGAACGATTTTCGTACCCATACTGCATCAATCAGCGATAACGGCCTTCACCACTAATCGCTACACTGTTCTCCAAGCAGAATTCACGTGAAATGACTGAATTCCTCCTGCTCCGTCTCCCTCGTTTTCCTCTGACTTTAACACATTTTCCTGCTACCACAATTCGCGGATATTCTTGGTGAAACGATCCTGAACACTCATTATTATGTCGAACATTGTATGAGTTCCATTTTCTTCAAAAAACACTTCAACCTTTTTTTACGAAAGTTTCGGAAACCGCCAACGTTTCCAGGAATCAATGACTTGGATTTTCATATTATTTATGATTTGTAGAACGGAAATGCGGCGAAAAAAAATATTATAAATATCAGAGTCTTGTTCGAGAGTCGAACGAAAATTCCAAGCAAGTTGATGGGCATAAAATCGTGCCCTTTCTTGTGGCAGAATAGCTCGTACATAGAATGCACATTAAATGCATCAATGAACGCAATACATATGCATATATTTCCAGCCAATACTGCCGATTTTATCATGAATCGAATCCTTATTTGTTCGTTTCCAACAATTAAATAACGTGTCAAACGTCCACTTGAAAAACCTTCATTTATGCTGTCGCCTCCGATATTCTTCTCGACTTTCATCAGCCACATATTTTACTCATCACCGTGGACATAATGCATCCGACACTGATATATATCTTTACGAGCGGTCGCGGACTTAGTCATACCACGTAATCATGAAAAAGAAGACGACGTAACAACTACTGGGACAATCGTTTCTCGAAGGTCATTTTTTTCTGCGTACTTTTTCTTTCTTGCAAATTCAGAGCCATTTTTTCACTTGATTATATTGCAACATAATCAATCGCGTGTAGTTCGAAAAAAAAATCACAAATTTCGATAATTACTCAAAGAAAATAAAACTAAAAGCATTCCTAATTTGAAATAATGGCAATGAATCCATTTACAAAATAATTAAATTAGCCATTCTTTTATTTTAGTATCTTCAAATTATGCTATCCACAGAATTAATACAAGATTGTGGACTCAACCCCACAACGACGCGATCGATGGATATTAAGGCTATTATACAGGGATTTGTGTATATTATATCTGGAAAAATCATTACCTTGGCACGAAATGATAACAACAACGTGAAAACACTCGGCGGTGGAGCACCGAGGAAAATATAAGGAGGAAGAATCTCGAATGGAGTCGAGTCACGCAGAGATAGTGAAGAGTGCAGGGCTCAATGTCGATTTACTGACGTTTTTATTGCTCGTCGCGTGCATCATGTACGCTCGATCTTTTTATTCTCTACATATTTATTTGGGTCCCGACACCGTGTTGGAAAGATGAAAGTCTTTTTCAAAACGACAAATATTACTCTACGATTTTTAACATTTTAAATGAACAAATGAACGCTTTTGTTCACATTTTCATTTATCGCGACTCGTGGTTCGATAAATTCTACGTGGAAACTAAAAATAACTCATTCATATCCCATAACTGAGGGACAGTCCAGAAACCATGGTCTCACAAACGTACGCATGACTTGGATTGAAACAATAAAATACAAATTACGAAAAAAAAAGAAAAATTGTCCTCAGGCAAACCAAAACGAGGTCCCTTTTCGCTCGACGTTCGAATATTAGTTGTTCTTCATGACTACGCAGTGACATTAATGCATATAAGTAAACATATGCATTCATACATATATATGCCCACGTATATTTCGGTATTTGCGAAAATATCGCGAATATGAGCTCGTTGATCGTATGCATGCTGTCGGCGAACGTTGATGAGCAAACTGCCATCTCATGACTCTTCCTTATTATGAATTCTCGTTTCAGTGCGCGACTTTCATTCCGAGAAAATCGTCGCTATTCCCCATACGAAGCTCACGATGAATATTCATTAATTTGTGTGACAGCAAAGTTAAGCATTTAGTTTATTATTTTTTATTTTTTTTCAAATTCGTTGAATCTTCTAATTGGCCAGGATTAGCTGGACAGGAATTTCGAAAAATTAAGACTCTGCTGTTTCATCGTTGGGTTCTTGACCTTTTGGCCTCGTTCTTCCCTTCATTATTGAAATATTTGACGGAGAATCCAATTTTCCATGCAAACTGTAAACATCATTTTCCTGTGTCTATCGTGGCCAAATTTCCGAGCTACGAAATGTCCCAAAATCGTATAAAGATTCCGCGTTAACCAGTTCCATATCAAAGAAGAAAATGTATGAAAACTCCTTTCTGGAGGAGGCCAAATAAATAATGATGGAAGCTTGGCAATCGGAAGGCTCTAGCAGCTAACTTACATATCTGATTGAGACAAAAGACATATCGAAGGAAGTGCCACGAGCGGAAAGAGATATGCCATATTCCACGTCTTCAGATATAGTGATATCAAATTTTTAAATAGAAATCCGTTTGGTGAGTTTCAAATGGAAACCTTCTCGAAAGAAATATCGATGAGGAATGATACAGCTCATTTCAGATCTACTAGTTCTCCATAGTGATTCGTTATTTTTTAAATCAAATTTGCAAATTAATTGCTGCGAGCGAATTGATTGGGTAATCTTTTTCGGGTTGTTATTCGTGATTTGAATTCTGTTCCCATTTTCCAAAATCCAATAATGGCAAGGAACTTGAGCTGCAGGTTCATTAAATTTATAATATTGTGACATGAATTAATGATCGTTAAAGACGCGTTTGACTGACGACGTGGTTGTATCGAAATTATAAATTGTTCCGAGAGTGAAAAATACGAAAAAAACTGAAATAATTACAATTTGTCGCGGATTTATAAATGTGAATCGCTTTGTACAAAAATCAGGCTAGTAGGGAAGAGGGAAACGGTAGCAGCTCATCTCCGGCCTATCTTGGCAGAGACTCTCGTCTCCGGTTTCTAGAAAATTTCTTTGCCTTGACGTGAATCTCCGCTTGCATTCACCACATCATTTTCTTCTGATCGATCATGCGATATGACATGAGCTTATGAGATTTATCGTATATAGTACGTAAGAGCATATTATAGCTGACATATGAATACAACGCTACGAGGTTCAGTCCATTTGACAAAACTCACGAGAGAGATCTAGTCAGAAAATGGAGAATTATGAAAAACCGTCGAACAAAAGTCTGTACGGGAAAATGATTTAAAAAAAGTATTAGAAAAATGGTGGAAAACGCAGCAGGCCATGACGAAAATCCACAGGGAAATATAAAATCCTATACAAAGTGAAAGATAATAAAAAATAATAATATAAAGTATTCTGATCCTTTTGAAGTGTCTGGGATGCCCGAAGAGCAACAAACCCGGATCGTCACAATGAGACAAGAAGGAGAAAGTTCATTACCATTATGGAATAAAGAAAAGCTCATTCAGGTATTTGGTCACGTGAATAAAGTCGTTTGAATTTTCGGAGAACAAAAAGCGGGAAGAAAAGCTGTAGATTTGGTATAAGCCGTTGCATGGACGATAGAAGAATTTCTAATAAAATAACGCAGTCGCTTAGGGTGAGTCGTAAAGGGATAAAAAATCAAGGAAAATGATGTGAGAAAGAGACAAGGACATAAAAGAGAAGAAAAAGGGACTATTTAATCACGCCTCGGAAAAGGAAGAGATCAAAGCGTTTTGCCAAGTCTCTTTACTGTTCAGCATCAGCAATGGGATAATCGCATAGTACAGTGACGTTTCTCGTTTGTTCCTTTTCGTATCAAGACTTTATCCCATCGCTTTTCCCAGTAAAACCGTTGTGCAGCATCGTTTTGCCAGGTCTCTCTCACTCTCGTGATGTTCGTCGTTCCTAATACCCCTACAGAGCTTTTGGTGTTTATCCCGTGTTACGTAACGGCTGCGTAAAGCTTCATACGTTTTGCATCTGTATGCAATATGTCTATATATGCGCACGTGCATCCGGGCTCCAACAAAGTTGCGGATGAAAATTTTATTTAACGGTTGTTATATCGCTTCTCCTCAAATTTAGCATCATTTACTAAATCACACTCGTGAAAATTAGCATACCATTCAAAATTTTGCAACGAACGCTTCTCCATTATGCGCGCATTAATGCAGTAAATATATCTTTTGATGCAATTATCTCATTTTCACTTTTATTACCTCTTGCTTGGCTCTCTTCAAATTATTTCCAACGTAACGCGAACCGATTTTGTTATCTCCCATTCGATCATTTACATTTAATCGAAGCAGGTACAGTAAATGGAAAGGTAAAACGTATAAAGTTTGTCGATATGCTCGAATGTGTGGAGCGCCTCTTTGCTCGTGTCCAGCGGCTTGCCAGTAACAAATAAAGCGGGGATTGCATGGGCGAAGCGCCGGACAAAGAGGAGCCGCCGAGAATATGGAACATTTTTGAAACTGTCCAACTTTCATAACTTTTTTGATTTACGAGCCAGAGATTTTTCTGTTTTGGATTGCCCCCCCCCCCCCCCCCCCCCCCCCCCCCCCCCCCCCCCCCCCCCCCCCCCCCCCCCCCCCCCCCCCCCCCCCCCCACACCCCCCCCCCCCCCCCCCTTTTTTGTTTCATTTCAATGTCAACTGCTTCTCGTCCTCCCGGGGACTCACTGACTAGGGAAAAGCCAAAAAATGTCCAATAGGTAACCGGAACAACAAAAGGAGCGTGACCTGTCTCCGGAAAAAGGTTGAAAATAAAATAAAGAACTGCGGTGGACGATATGCAAAAAAGTGCATACAAAAATCGGTTTTACGTACGAAACTCTGTTTACTCTTGCGTATAACCCACCGTAAAATTATCTCTCACTACGCGTTACTACCCTTTGTTTTCCTCATTCATGCTCCCCCTCATCCCCCGATTTTTAAACTTTTTCTGTATATGATCTTCTCTAGGTGCATGGCAACATAAACGAGGGACGTATCAAAAATTGCTCGTCCGTGTTATCTCCATCGTCGTTGTTATATTCTGCAATTCTCTCTATCCCCTTCTCCTCTCGCTCTATCCTTGTCTTCGTCTCTTTGACTTTACAATCCCTTTCGCACCCCTTTCTCGCCCCTTAGCTTTATACGATCGTTTCTTTCTTTTCTCACTCTCGGAGCTTCTCGTTCCATCTTGCATCCTTTTGGTTCTTCTATATCTCTCGGTCTCTCCCGGCTGGTACTCTCGCCCTCCGCTTTATCCAAGCCAGGCTGTTCCGCGCGTTGAGCGTAACCGGAAAACGCGGGTCATAACAATTCCTCCTCCTTTTCTCTCCTTCTTACACGTGGCTTCAAGCTTGCACGCCCATTTTCCTCTTCGCAAGTCTCGCATCCGCGGCGAAACTGTGCGCCCCGTTGCGCTGTCCTCGGCACGGGATGAAACTCCAAAACCAGCTAATTTTCCACGCTACATGGAAAATACCCCAGAAATAGTTTATGCAACAAAGTTACGCTGGGCTGGCCCTAACGCAACGTTATTAATCTCATCTACTCTGGTTGCGGCGGCGTTCCCATCGCCCATTAAATCCTCGTTCACCTTGAGACATTCTCTTTCCCAGACTCCTTAATTATCGAGCTAATGTAAAAAGCTCGATAGCGTCCCGGACTTTATATCTACTATTTTTTATTAACCTCCGAGACACGAGACAAAGCTTCGAACTTAAGTTTGTTTCATTTCGTTCAGCGTGTTCTCCGATAAAAAGCTTTTGTGCATTCATTTATTTCCCCCATGAAACGAATCGGCAATTCACGATTTTTTGACCCAAGTAACCATTTTTTTTTGTTGGAGCACACGGTCTACTGTACACCCGACTGGAACAGCAGCGAGAGAACAGAAAATAAACTCAGCAGCGAATGCTTCGCCAACGTTACCGTAAAAATAATTATTTCCACTACATTAAAGCAATCTCTACATTATCGATAATGACACAAACGTCATTTTGGCATCTACCGTCAAAATGTATGTTAACAAATATTCACTACGGAGTGTTCGGATAGCTTGTAAATATTCGTATATACGATATTCGGTTGAATGCGTCCGTTAAATACAATCTGGAGCCGATGACATAGTGCTACATTATACAATGGACATTTGTTTGCCATAGACCGTGTGTGTATATTTACACGATTGTATAAATAATAAAAAATCTACAGGCAGTATGCTTGTAAAATATTGTGCAGTCACCGGACAAGCCCATGAAAATTATACGTACTCCGAATAGCAAGTACATAATGCGTTTGTAACGTGGTCTCGCGTCCTCTCGTGCTAAATGTGTACCGATGAATTGCACCGGCAAAAAAAAAGATGGATGGAAAATAAATATGGCGCGTATTCGGCTGGATGAACACCGATTCGGTTGGCGGTGTTCAAAGTCAATAAAACGGAAATAAAATTGAGTATCCTCTCGATCTATTCTCTCGATTCGTACAATTCCATATAGATATATACAGAAGCGCCACTTTTATCTTATTTACAAATAAATTAATGTATTATATGTGGGTCCGTAGAGGCTTTGTACTAAATCTGTTTCCGCATGTAGGTGAATACTCGTGTATACGATTGTGTATGTCGAAGCGACGTTAATCGGAAAACGGTGTGAATAACCGACCTAAATAGGAAGTATCTATGTATATAGCGAACACGAGCAGTCCTTTATATACATGGAGACTAAAACAGTCTGCAATAAACATATGAATATACTCGTATCTATGTATAAAATTTTATAAGTCATGTATACATAGGAATGCATCTATATACCTGACTATTTAATTCCACGCATACATCAACTTGGAATGAAAAATATATACATGCATATTTAGAAATGTAGGAAAGTAAAAAAAAAAAAAAAAAAAAAAAAAAAAAAAAACAGTGACAGGGCCGGCGTCGCGTTTGAATGAGACGAACGATCACATTTTGGGTGGTTTTCTCGCGACACATACACGCGTTTATGTATCCTACGTACATATATATACACATATGTGGTTTTGATGCAGAAGCTGGTGGCGATATTCCACGATTCGTGCGGAGACCTCCACAGCCATGTATACGCAACGATTTACTATCTCTACTCCACACAAAATGCTCCCCGTCCACACTCACTCATCGGGCGACGAGATGCTTCGATAGCAAAACAAAAAATAACCAACTAAACAACGATGAAACGAATTTGATAAAATATACGAAAAAACACGCTCGTCGGGACTGTTGGCCTGACGAGGCACAAGTGACACGAGAGAAAAGAGTATATCGTTGCAGTTTTCCAAACGTCCATGCTGTCCGCCCTTCCCAAATCTTTTTTTTACACATATTTTTTTGCCAATAACGATACGATCTCACCCCGCCACGACACGTCGATCTACCGACGATAACGAAAATCGTCGTTTCAAGTTATTCCGGCAAAGAGAATCGAAGGAAGACAAAAAAAAACGTTTTTATTCACGCGTGTGCGATCGCCAAGGACACAAATTCGTTGACTCAACAAAAAGTTATGAAAACTCGTTAATTGACCATTATTGCGAGCGATAGTTATTTGCGCCCGCAAGCCGCAAGCGGCAATGATGAGCCAATCTTCGTTGGATGAACAGGATGTTACGTCCGCCGCCCTTGACCGCGCAGGATCACTTGAAAATTGGGGGAGTCGAAACAAAGTGTTGCAAGTGGTTCAACTGCAATCCTCTGTACCTAAAAGTCGCACCTCCTTATCCGGAAAGTCATTCAAAATTGAAATAGACAGAAATGAAATGAGAGCCTCGGGATATCGATCGAAAAATGCCCGCCAAGAGAAAAGTGACGCGAACGTTAAGTTTCTAGAAACCTGCACCTGCATCGTAACGGCAACCTGATGCAAAAAAAAAAAAAAACATATTTGCATGTATATCTATGTACAAAGGCCATGTAGTGCGTTGAGATCGTGATTTATCGAGAGCATGAAAGAAATAATTCCCGAGTACGTCTCGACAGGAGGCGAGCAGTTCGAAGGAAGAGAGAGAGAGAGAGAGCGAGAGAAATCGTCGTTTATCCTCACACCCCTTCATCCGTCGTCGGGAGCGACCGGGAAATGAATTTTGGCGCGTCACGGTTGTGTGCTATATGCGTCTCGAACGCACAGACACATTCACACATTTTCATGTATATATTCATGTATATAAAAACACAGACCGTCAATATGGGTATGTGTGCGTGCCGGTGGAGTTTGAAACTAGTTAGAAGATACATAGCTATGTACGTTTACATAAAACTATGTGTTGGCTTATATATGTATCTATGGAATGTTAACGTTCCGTACGTTTCGACAGTTGGCTGATTTAAAGGCGTAACTGATACGGATTCGTGCCAAAAGAGCGGGGCTTTCGAGTCCTCTTGCCTCCAATCTTTCTCAATATTATACGGGCAGTTCTACATCCGATGTGCGGAGCTCCGAACCCCCATGCAATTTTTCTTCGACATTGGAAATGATGTCAGTTTTGGACAGATTGAGACATCAAGATAAATGTTCTCCCGTTACATTAGTATTCTGATAAGCTCTTCGGAGAAATCAATAAAAGAGTGGGGGAGCATTTTTGGGGACTTGTTCATTCGACGAGGACGTCGATTCTTGTCCGACTGAAATATAGCGCGTTCCACTTGATTGAAATTATGATGAATGTTGGAAGATGCACGAAAAATTTGCAAATTGTGTCAAAATCTTGTTGTTTTTTGTTTTGTTTTTATAGCGACCCGGAACGTCCCATATACAACGTGTTGTGGTTCAATCAATGTATGCATGTGGCGGTAAAAGCTGCACATGTATATATGTAAAATGGTTACTATGTATGTATCGGTTGAAAACACCGCGTCAACCCAGTGACCCTCTCGTATCTGGCTGCACCAGGTACTGTTTATAGATTGCTACTAACACACCAAAGCGAGACCAAGAGAATGAAAGAGACAGAGAGGGGGGCAGCGGAGAAAGACCGCAAACGAAGCTCCGAATAGGGCAAAAGCGGTTGCTATAGAACATGACGAAACCTTCGACCTGTACGTTGTTGGAGGTTGGCTCCTCGCCTTCGACCGAGCAAGGATTCAACCCAAG
Organism: Campopleginae sp. 14b; assembly: GCA_030522525.1. Taxonomy (NCBI): domain Eukaryota; kingdom Metazoa; phylum Arthropoda; class Insecta; order Hymenoptera; family Ichneumonidae; species Campopleginae sp. 14b. Next base: position 70,830 of record JAPYYS010001427.1, read on the forward strand.
AGTTTAGTCCTCCTGGGCCCTTTGGCTAAGTCGGTTTGCCGTATTTCCCTCCCTCTCCCTCTCTCTCTCTCTCTCTCTCTCTCTCTCTCTTCCTCCCTTTCTCTCTCCCCCTCTGCCTCCCGCCTCCCATTGCCCTTTCGTTGACTTTATCCCTTTTCCCCCTTTCATCTTCCTTGGCGCGTGCCCCGCGTAAAAATTGCAACGGTATTTCTTTTTTTTTTCTCCCGCGCGTTCTTTCTATACTCGTTTTGTCTCCGCGTCACATTCTCAACGAAAATCTACGATCGTCGTTATCGTAGTGACAAATCTAGTTTACCGACCGAGAAAATATCACCCCGGACAGTTTTCGGGGGAGGCCGCAACGCCAGACCGGTACGGGGAACAGAAAGCTTTGCCATTACAACCAGGAATAGTGATAAAGTGCGAATGGCAAGTGACGCTCGTAGGCATCATCACTACACCTACCGAGATAGTCCAGATCTACCGATACGTGCGAAAAATAACGAGCAGCTTGACCCCATTATTTCACCCTCAACGTGTCCCAACACCAACTCTCGCTATTCCCTGATTCTCTCTTTCTCTCTTCCCCTCTCGATTTTCTTACTTTAGCAATACCACCTTGTCCCTCACTCATCGCTGTCTCATTTTCTCTCCAACTCCCTCCCTTTTATTTTATTCTTTTCATTTCGACAATATTCTGCACGGCTTTCTTTCATATTTTATTGCAGTTGTTATTGTTTTGTTGTTGCTACATTGCCTGAAAACGGATACCCAAGCAAAATAAATAATGGAGATCGAAAAAGTGAAAAAACTGAATCATGAAAAATTGTCAAGTGTCGAGAGTGTTTAATTTACTTTGGAAAATGCGACACGATAAAGTCCGATAGAGATAAGAGGGAGACGAATCGAGGGATTATAATGAATGAGTCTGAATGGGTGGAGTGTGTTCGTGTCGCGGCCGTGGCAGCCAGGTTAATGCTGGCTCGATACTCGATCGCGTGATAAGCCAAGCAAGCAACGAGGATCAGTGTCTTTTGTATCGTTTGGCTAATTATAAAAAAGGTGGAGAATTGATCGAGGCGTATACGAGAGGTGGTCAGCCGGAAGTGGAGCGTCTTATGCGCGAACAATTTGGTATATTAATGTATGCGGATGGCAAAGGCCAATCGATTAATCGGGCTGAATATTTGCGATGGAAATTTCGAGATATCGATCAAGTTGTATTACCGATCGAAGCTTCGCTATCGCCGTTCGATCCTCTTGGAAAATGGAGCGATCACGAAGCCTGTTGGCAAATGCAATATCGAGGCTCGTTAGGCGAGACTCTTCTCCACGTTCTCATCATTTGTGACACAAGAATGCACACCCGAGTCGCTCGGATACTATTAAAATGTTTCCCAAGATTAGCCATCGATGTCGTTGAAGGTGAAGAATATCTAGGAGCCGGTGCCCTTCATCTTGCCATCGCCTACGCCAACAACGAACTCGTCCAAGACCTCGTCGAAGCTGGTGCCCTCGTCTCCCAACGCGCTACCGGAAGCTTCTTCCTACCTCGTGATCAACAACTTCAGCGACCGGCCAGAAATACCGACTACGAGGGCCTCGCTTATCTCGGAGAATATCCACTCGCCTGGGCTGCCTGTTGCGCCAACGAGAGCGTCTACAATCTTCTACTTGACTCGGGTGCTGATCCCGATGAACAGGATTCTTTTGGCAACATGATTCTTCACATGGTCGTCGTTTGCGACAAACTTGCAAGTTTATCCGAATTCTTATTCACTATTTTCTGCTTTCTAACTTTATTCATTTTTTATGTTTGACCATTATTTATTCTGCAATCATTGATTATCTACCTGACGTCATGAGAACAAACTTTTTTCTGGATATTGTTCGATTTCCCAGCCTGGCGATGAGCTAAATATAGTCCTGATCGATTTATAGTTGCAGAAAAAAAATAGGCTGGTCGACAAACGTTTTATCGTGACCATATTTTTAATGATATCACGATTTTTCATCAGCAACGACAGTCGATGAGCAGATGAAGTTGGGATCTCGGTTGGGATTGATGTTGGGAATACTTGGAAAGTTAGTCAAAGTTGTAACCGCAAACAAGAAATTTGTGGATCGCGATAATGGCACCTTGATCGATTGCGGTGGCTGGTGTACATAACTTGAATGGACGTTGAAGACACGTCGAACTTATCGTCATCAGATTCCAGCGTAAATGTCAACTGAGTTGCTCGGTCAAATCTCAAGAGATCCATGACTCTTGTTCGAGATTCACAGCTACTTGGGATATGGGACGCGTAGCATCTGCATTCTCGAAACCTTCCGAAATCCTGGCACCCAACTCTCCACACATTTGTGCTCGACCTCCTGGCCCCCGCCGCTCTTCTTCACTTCCTGTCCTCTGACTCTGCAGTCTCGATGAGTTATTCCGTACAAGGTATTTTCGGTCACTGAGAACTCCGCACGGAATTTACTGGACTCTCGGAGACTCTACGCCGGATACACTTGACACTAAATACATCCACGTACACAGTGTCCTATAAACTACTTCAGACCTCCATAGGTTGGAAAGATCGTAGAATCCTGAAGAGAAAAGTGCTCAACCATTTTTACCTGTTATGATCCTTTGCTTGGTTATATATTCATGAACGTAGCACATGAGTCAACTGAAATGGATGCACCTCTTGCCAGCCACCCAGCCGATATTTATCGACGTATCAGCGATGGTTGATCGTCAAAAGATTAACCTGCAGAGCTTATCTTCTGGAAATTTCATCAATCATGTTCATATGTGGCAGATGCCATTTTCGGGATACCCTGTGGACACCTTTCCCGTTGATATACAAATTTCTATAACCATTCAGAGCTCTGAACCGCGCAATATATTCGACTTGACCCGATTCTGATGATGTGTCCTTTCACACAGATGAGCATTCTTAGTTGTCGCTCCCATACGATCCAACCTCGATTTTCCTCTCTCTCCCTGTCTAATGTCCTATATAATATATTTTCAACATATACAGGACATGTTCGGATACGCCTTGCGTCATCCGAAGCTTCCAGCAAGGAATGGGATAGCCAACAACGCTGGTCTAACGCCGCTGACACTCGCTTGTCAACTTGGTCGTGCTGAGGTCTTCCGCGAGATGTTGGAACTGTCTGCTCGAGAATTTTGGCGTTACAGTAACATCACATGCTCCGCTTACCCCCTTAACGCTCTCGACACGTTACTTCCTGACGGTAGAACGAGTACGTATTCAATATTATAATTATTCGTAAATACAATTCCATGCACCCGATTCAATGCAACACTCTACCACATTGTTCCTTCAATGCGTTGCTACATTCATAGCCATTATTAAGTTCCAGTCCTCCGATGTATTTCGCGACGGTTTAATATACAATGCGTTGCTAATCCACTCTGTAGTATGTTTCCTTGAAGGAGAAGCTTCATACTGAACGGCGAAGAGAAAGAAAAAGAAAAAGCGTTCTCGAAAGGCTCTACGAATTTTTGTCATTGTATACACCGAACGATAAGTGTTCATACGTGTACATAGGAGGCATTAGCCAAGGTAGAGGGCTTTTGTGTGACTTTTGATTGTCCTCTGCCGGCTTTATCAGCCGACGAACGGCTAATCGAATCACGGGCAAACTTCCTCATTCATCAACGGCAATAGCAGCAGCGGAAATGCAGTTGTATGCACACACACACACACACACACACACACATACCCGGGGAATTTGGTGTATATGCGTATCATGTAAGGAAACAACACAGGAAATTTGTGGGTTGACTTTCGCCTCCCCTTGTAACCGTTCTCTTCGTCAACAGTCTGCTAACGAAGACAGAATGTGAGTCGGGCTCGAGAGATAGTCTTCTCTCGTCTCTGTCTTTCTATTCTGCAGGTCCATATAAGTGGATGAACGAGACTGTAGGAGGTTATGGGAGTCCGGGAGTAGGAACGAAGTTGTTTTCCTTCTTCGTCCATCTTGCTCTCTCTCCCATTGCTCAACCGATGGTTCCCGGACCATGGAAACTTTATACGAATATACGGGTATTCGGTGGGATGCTCCTTGCGTTTCTGCAACCGGTACGTCCCTTTCCCTCGTTGCCATTCTCCGCTCTCTGCTCTTCCGCTCAACCTCTCTTGTTGCTACTCGGAGCGAAATAGAGGAATGGAGGAAGAGCGTTGGAGAAGGGAACATGAAGACGGTAAGAAGGGGGAGAGGGCATACAGGCTTACGCGATGTTTTCTCGCCTGACGGCCGGAAAGCTTCGTCGAAATAATCGCGAAACGGTAGGAAAAGCTTTCCTTCTCTCTCTCTCTCTCTCTCTCTCTCTCTCTCTCGTCGCTCTTTTCTCAATGTGAATTTTGCGATTCTCTTTCTCTTCCTCGCCACGTAGAGTCTCCCAAGGACGCACATAGCTATACCAGGATATTTCCAAATGTGTTTCGAGTGAGAGGACGGAGAGGTTCGTAGTGAGAAAGAGGAAGAGGATGAAGAGAGTCAGGATGAAATGGAGGGAGACAGAGCCCCGTGTCGCTTTTCCGGGAGCCGGATGCAATTACGGGCATTTAACGAAGTTTCGAGATTAGTCTCTCGACAACCCTCCCCCACCCAGCAACCCTCCTCTGCATCACCCACCGCGAATAACCCGAACCCCAACAGCGAGACTGACTCGCACACACAAAATGTTCCCTTCGCTGCGCGGCAGAAGGGCCGCGACAGAGCAATGGCAAGGGAGTGAATCGTTCTCGTGAGAGTAATGTACGTATATATGCATCGTGCGGTGTGGCAAGGGAGTTGGACAGTAGGGGAAGGAGAAGAGAGAAAGAAAGAGAGAGAGAGAGAGAGAGAAGAAGGGAACTGCAAGAGCTCGCGTTTCATTTACTTTCACGAATCCATTATTCCACTAGGTGTGCTTTCCGACCCCGGATGTCCTACGATGGAGACGCTTATATGTATATTATATATGTGCGAGTCCATATACATATATATCTCTACCCTTGAATATAAATGTGAGGGTGTGTACATGTGTGCGTGTATACGTGTGTGTGGATACACAATGCCCAAGCACGTTTACCCATCCTTCTCCTCATCGTTCCATTTCCAATTAAATCTTCCCATCCCTACCGTTTACTACCCCTCTCTCTCTCTCTCTCTCTTTCCCACTCTCTCCCTCTCGCTCCCTCCTTCTCTCTCACTTTCTTTCTTTCCATACTAATAATTTCACTCTCTTGGATCCAACTTTGCTCTGTATTGGTTCCTCCAGCAGCTGAAAAGTCGTACAGACACAGTCACCTGGGCCAAGAGATCGGTATAGTTAGAGCGATGAGATATCGCGTTCATTGATCGTACCAATGTTCAAAAGGGGCACGATTCATGCCAATTCCAGTGTCAAATTGTTCGTGCTTAAGCCCTTTAACGTTTCGATCTTAGCTTCTCTATGTATAGGTCTCCTCAACGAGTCCTCTCCCACGTTTAAGCTCTGGCTACCAATTCAGTTGGGACAAAGTTTTCCAAAATGGTGCATCGGCCAAGTCCCGCTACCGAGTGGGACACAGACTTCCGGCCTTTTCCCTCGTCCCCCAATACATCTATAGAGCTACGCCCCAAGAGGAAGAATGCTGCTGCAGTACAGCATCACCCAAGAACCTAACAGCACAACCATCCCCTAATCCCTACGTTCGAACCATCGCACCACAGTCTATACCCTTTTCCCAGCAAGATGCCTCCTTCGTGAGATCGCTCAAAGGACCTTTATTCGTACACGTATATGAACCTTTACAAATATGCACTTGCACGCGATCCATAATCACGCGTCCTCGTGTGTGGGTTTCTCTCGACCATGGCTATTTAACAATAAAGGGCTCGTAGTTGATGAGTTATCGACTCCCGGAAGAAGAAGTGAGGAAACGCATCCAGAGCGACTACAAAGACATGAACGGACTATCGATATATATGCATATAGAAATTACATGCAGATATATTATTTCCATTTTCATCCATTCGTATAGGGCTCCTTTGCTCGTACACATGCCTACAGGTAACTCCATTCACCGATTCTCCCCTGAATCGCGAGGTTATCGTTTCTTTGTCGTGTGTTCCAGCACAAAACTTCGATACCCGCTCATACAATGTGTATACGTATATTTTTTTCACCGAAGCTACTGTACAGTGTTATTTTGCATTTCCTAGGGACATCAAAGAAAAGCTTGGCTGAAGATAAATTTGTACTACCTGCAATATCTTCTTTTTTAGGTCTTGCGATATATTTATTGCAACACTCTGTTTATTTATGGAATTCAAAGCGTTCAATTTCTCATGGTCCAGTTCGTGATTCACAGAAGTTTTCAGTTTTCGTAAGAAGTCATAATAGAAATGTTTAGCCATAATGATTCTGTGCGAATTAGGGAGAAATTCGTGGCTCGTTCGCGCTCCATTCCATCTCCGTAATTTGGGCAATTATTCTGCTCGTGTTACTCTGCAAGCGTGGCGCTCCATCCTCGTCTCGAAATTTCCACTCTGGGATCCTTCTTGACGGCTGTTACGAAGCAGTGATCTTCCCCAAGTTGACTATCGAGTTGGCAGGTTGGATGTTGTCCCGGAAACTGCTTCTCACTGCTTTTTATAATGGGCTCCTCCGAATAGAATCTTATTGGATGTGCTGAAATTCGCGTGAGCCTTTCAAACAATATTTATGAGTATTTTCTGACATACTTACCAAGGAGAACGTGGAATGGCCTCTCCTTTATACCGGTGCACGCAAGTGGTTACGGCAACCTCTGATGTCAGTAACTTGAGCCAGTAAAACTTTAGATGGAGCATGGCAATAAATAACTCTATATACCGTTTCAGAATTCATCAAATCCAGTCTTTTCGGAGCATCTGTTTTGTGGAGCCCTGTATATTTATCCGGTTGCATGTGAACTGCCTGCTCCCGATACCCGTCCGATTAGCCTACCCTCGGAGCGTCGCGGAGCTTTGCGAAGCTCCTTAATGACGTGGAGAACATACAGGCAGCTACATTGTAGTGCACCGCATTATACATAACCAACGAGCCATGTACAGTGCGAGATAATATCTCTATAATCTATGTATAGGATACAATGATTACACACTGTCGAGAAGTTGGCGTAATTGGGCGAGACCCTACAAGATTGAAACAGTTGGTCTTCACTTCGCTCCTGAAGCTCTTTCTGGCCTCGCTGATTCTGTTGCAACGATGTTTTGCAGAATGCACCGCAGCATGAGGGGGATTGACAATGTCTCTGGAAAGGCAGTCAAACTTGCTCTAAAACTTTATTGGGAATGTGGAAAAATAAAAAAATCACAAAGGTCACCGAAGGCTTAAGCAACCATAGATAAAAGTCCTCATTGACGTTTCGGGATTATATGGATCATGGCTGCCTTTCATTCAAGTCCGCATGACGTTCTAATCCACCGAAAGCTCTAAACCTGAATTATTTGGCTTTTGACCGGCAAAAATGACTTTTCTTCGTGACTTTTTTTTCTGACTGCTCCAACTTGAAAATGAATAGGACATCATCGAGAGGCCTGGATGATTAATTTCTATACTAATGAATGAATAGAGAATCCCTTTGATCATGCATCGAGATCAAAATGTTGATGGGAAATGTCACCAACTCGTGTCGACGTACGGCTTGATGACTCATCTCATATGCCCTATGCGGAAGATGAGAAATCGCATGACGCGAGGGGGAGGATGACGAGCCAGCAATTCCCCAAAACGAGATCGCTCCGAAAGTGGCATGGCTCTTGTGTCGTTGCAGCGATACCTCCAATCATTGCGGATGGCTCATCAAGGCTTCAAGTACTGAACGTCGCTTTCTTGCAAGTTTTAGACTAAATCTCTGCATCTTCTTTCCAGCTACTCGCAGATATAAACACGTTATAATAATATCCGGCAGAATGATGAAGCGTCTTAGGATTCCATTGAGGAGAAAAGCCGGTAGAAAATGAGGATGAACGTTGAAGCAAGTTGGAGTCTGATGTAAAAAATGAAAGACAGTGTCTTCAGAGTTCTGCGCGCTCGTCTCCGGATGCCTGTCGAGTTTAGCACAAGAGAAAGGAAAAGCCTATTACTGGGGAGAAAGCTGAGCTGATGATAGTTCAAAGTGAAAGAATCAAGACTGTGCTGGCTGCTCGCGAGTGACGATAAATCGGATTTACAATCGTTGTCGTACTTTCTCTCTACGTTCCCAGCCCCCGCAATTTCCTGATTCCTTTCTTCATTGTTGAAGAGGGTGCAAAATTCGTCAGAATTACGCCGCACCGTTCTCCCCTCTTGGTGCTCAACTTCCTATCCAGAGAGAACTCCAAAACAAGGAAAATTCTAGAAATCAGGCAGCGAGGGGGAAACAGTGTCCGAGAATCCTGATACCTCCAAAGACAAAGGGACAAAGCCCTAGAAGTAGTACAAAATGAATGGCAGAGGGAAATATACGCATTTCCCGCCTGGTAATTCCGAGGAACTTTGCAACTTTGGAGCTTTCAGTCCCATAGACTGAAACGGATATGATTCTTTCAACGCTTTTGTTAGGCTCGCCCGCACCTATTGAACATTCAGACCTCACCGGATCATCAACCTAGCCAATATACGATCACGTCGTTATATACTCCTCTATAATTACATGTCGAACCATCGACGTATTCCATGGACAGGATTCGCTCTCCGGCTCTCAAAAATGATTAAGAAGTATCGATCCTGCTTCATCGACTCGTTTTCTCTCTCGTACAACTCTCTACAGATCTCTCCTCATTCCTCTTTTCATTTCAATGAGCGATTTCGCGCCTCTTCGCCGTTGCTGTCGCGAGATTTGATCAGCACGACGAATTCGACCTTGTCTCTATATATACATCCAGATAGATTGGCGTATTTTATGTATACGTTGCCTGATACAGCACCGGTCGTCGTCGTGTATGAACGGCAACGCCGGCAGCGTCTGTTGAATTACTGCGGATGATTAAGGATTAACGACTTTTGAAAATCCTTTGTGAAGGGCACCGCAGTTTGTATACATATATATATGTATTGAAGTTGTTGTATGTGCGTGTGTATGTGTATACGTGCAGATAAAGGAAACTATAGGCAAAGGTGTTGGAGTTTCCGCGCGAAGACGCGGATTGGAACTCTCTCGCGGCGAATTCAATCTTCCTGAAAAGCTCGACTTCTGTACATGTATTGCTTTCGTCTACCTCAACGGTTGCTACTGCGCCATCATCCTACTGTAGTTTTCTCAGAAATCTCTTGCTCTCTTTCTCTCTCTCTCTCTTTCGATGTATTCGCCTGGGAAAGCCCACCCCTTAGCGATTCAACGAAGACCTAGGATAAGGGATATGAAGGAGAGCGAGAGAAGGAGGAAAATAGCTAGAGGAAAGACGAAAGTACACAGCTCTGGGAATTACCGGAGCTGCAAGTGAAAGAGCCATTGAGAAGGGAAGGAAATTCGAAGAACCGGAATCCCAATTCCCCACGTACTAGCAGCGCAACGCTGTCAAAGATTGTCCTCGTGTTACGTATTAACGTGCACTTTTTCATGTGTTTTTTTTTTTGTTTTTCTTGTTTCCATTTTGACTTTCTCATAAATAGAAATGACTCGGAGAGATTTTTTTGCTTTCTTCATACAACCAAATTATCCGAATATTGGATGGAATCTATTTCTCCGTCGAAAGTTTAATGACCAAGCGAAGAAACTTTGGCAGTTATTTTTCTGTTGTTGTTGCAATATTCCGCAATTGCTCTGCGGGAATTCTGTTATAAACCCTTTTAGGTAAGGCTAATCGAGGGAGGATTGCTAGCTGGAAATGTATATTGCGTTTGCACTTTATATGGCAAGAGGAGGAGTATTCTAGTTACTTGGATATTTGAAGTGGCTAACTAAGGGCCTTTAGGCGAATGGGGAGGAGAAAGAGGGGGGAACAGAAGGGTATATAAAAAGTTGGTGCTATTTGCAATGCTGCGAAGGAGACTGTGATAAAAAAAGAGAAAACAAGAGAAAGAGAAAGTGAGAGAGAATGAGGAAGAGCAGGAAACTAAAACTTGTCTGACCTTATCCTCTGTTGAATTAGGGGATGATTAAGGATTAACGACTTCGGGAAATCCTTTCGGGGAGGCGCTCAGTGGCTGCGGCCGGAGGCTGTGGTACAGGAGATTCTCGAGAGGGAAGAGTAGAAGCGAGAGAGAAAGAGATATATAGAAGTCTTCAGGCTGAGCCGAATTTAATCTCTGAGGCAGGTGGCTCGATGTTAGAGGGAACCACGTGAACGTTAAGTAAGAAGAAGTACCATCTCTTGACGTTTTCGCACAAACTCACTATGCCGATGCTAAGGCTCTCTACAGTGGCAAAGACAGCCACCAAAGCATTCATATCTCTTTCTCGCTCCCTCTCCTCACTCTATCACTCCAATATAGAAGCAGCAAAGTACCATCTCAAGGCTCGTATAATTATAAACGCGTCATGATAGTCGAAAATCCCTCCTCTCTCGTAACCGCCAGGCTACAACGAACCTCTCAACTTTGTTCCCTCTTATTCACCTCTTGAAACACTCTTCCGTCATCCCACTCTCCTCCACTCTCCAGACATTGCTAGGGCGTAATGAGCATCAAAACAAATCAAATCTCCATTCCTCTTCCTTATTTTCACCAACTCGCCGGATATATATATTTGAGTAAGATGAGTAGACGCCGTTCTAGATGTGACAAAATTGTCATTGAATACTTCCTTCAGTCTTTTCATCATTACCACCAACTAGAATGCTCCAAAACTTATTGTGACGTTTATAGACCCTCCATTGAGAGGCACCAGCTTCATTGTCGTATGCTGGTCAAGCTCTTTTTCGAACAAGAGCGTAAATTCATATCATTCGCACCTCCAACCACCGCAAGATTTACAGCTGTTGAAATGGGATCGTAGGAACAGAAAATTCACAGACTCAAATCTTTTCGTCGATGTCAAAGTATGGTTTGCAGATTCGGTGGGCAAATAGATCGTGGAATTCTAAAGGGAAACGTCTTTTGACATTGTACCCACTGCCCGCTCGCCCTCGAATACCCAATTGGCCCTCCTTCTTTTTATAATTATCTCGTTACTGGTTGGATGTTGCGGGAATAAATTATAAGAGATCTTCCTCTTTAGAATTTGGTGAACCAAATGTTTCGCCCACATTAAGCTCGAATCCTGAGAAATCTTGATATTTTGCTTGGTACTATAGTTTTTTATTCCGTTTTTTTCTACACTCTCTCCACATCGACCATCCACCATCGAAAACTCGTACATTTCCAAGCAAGTTTTATTTTCATCTCTTATTTCTTTCAGATTGGAATTCCGCTCTATTCATCATTTTGAACGGAACGAAGGAGGAGCATCTGGACATGCTCGACGGTGGAATAATTCAGCGTTTGCTGGAAGAAAAATGGAAAACGTTTGCACGTGTAAGACTGATTTTTTCTTTATAATTACTCGGTACTATTCTTATAAACTTTTTGCGGATGTACATAACTGACATTAGCATCAGACTCTCGTAGATTTCTTTCTTTTTTTTTTTTTGAGCTCACAGGTGACCGTCCACGGGTCTGATTAATATTTGCATTTTTTTTGTCTGCTTCCCGGTCGAAAAAAAAGTTGCAGTTTCTCAAGAGGCTGATAATTCTGGTTTTTCATCTGACATCGTTGTCCCTGGCCGTTTATTTACGGCCAGCCGATGTCGAGGCTGACATGCTCGCATGGCCCGAAGAACTCACTGACGTTGGTCGTAGCATCGCCGAATCTGTGACCGTCCTTGGTGTGCTCAGTTATATTCTTGTCCAGCTCGGTGGCGAAGTTGTCAATATTGGTCTCATCTCTTTTTTCAAGCAGCTGGTGAGTTGCCCATATTAATCAATTATTTCGTCGATAAATTGATTTGAATCAAAGCTCGAAATGAAAGACAACAAAAATTCATTTTTAATATTTATTCAAGCGGTATTAATTGATAGACTATAAATTCAAGATGCTCTATCCGTTTAATCAAAATATAAGAAAACATGTACTATAGACGTTGTACATTCAAATATGCTTCCCGAGTGAGTTGCATCGTTGCATCGAATCTGACCAATTTTCTGTTTGATTTAACATGTCTCAAGAGTCACGAGCCAGCTAAATTCATATTCCTCATCAGCAATATTCTCATTCTCGCTTGTATACCCTATCGTATCGCTGGAGATCGTCATTCTGAGGATGCTATCCTCGTCGTAGCTGTACCAGGATCGTGGTTTCTACTCATGTTCTTTGCTGGGTAAGAATTCCATTGGGCATTTCTATATATATATATATATATATACGACACATCCTCGATATATCTTTGCTAATTAATACATATAGAGAAAGCTACAGAGTGACGGAATAATTCCAAACATATAAGTGGAAGCCTCAAGCAGATTGAATAACTTTCGAAAATGAAATCGTATGGAAAATTCGAAAAATGATGGTGCCTTTGAGCGAGATAGAGTGAGCGAGGTCAGCGAATAAATTTTTCCGTAAATTAAGCACAGAATCAAGTTTTTTTTTCTGCATTTATGTATTCCGTTTCCTCCTCTCTCTCGCTCTGTCTCTCTCTTTCCCTCTCTCCGTCTAGTGTTTCTCCCAGCCCGTAATAACTCTCTTTCCCAAGTGTATAAACGTTTTACACAAATAACACGATAGTACCACTACGCACATAGCCATATAAATGTATATAATAATCTATATATGTTGATGAGTGTATTTTAAAAAATACAGACACAAGTGGTTGTACAGCTGGGGACTAGTGTGCGAAAGGTGTGGTGTGTGTGCTCGTGTAAATGCGAAACGACACGAGGGGGATGTATCTCGCGTGGAGGCGCGCATTCTCCAATTTCTCTCTTGCTCCATGTGTGTGTATACATATAAATGTATACACGATTGGTCGAACTACAACGAAGCACGTTGTAGAGCAGCACGTAAACCAGCTACGTATTTACGCGAGTTAATTTACAAGTGGCGCGGTCCCTCGAGCCCTTTGAATGGCACGGCTACAATTATTCTCATATATATATATATATATATTTACATTCTGAATGAGGCTGAGGCAAACGTGCATACTATATACAAGTTCTGATGGCCCGATCCAAGAGTGAGGTCGTCACGCGACTCGGCTAATACTCACCCTCGCGCCCGCTCAACTCGCCTCACAACCCTTCTTCAATTCCCAGTCCGCTGCTGCTGAACCATCACCATTCCGAAGCTCCATCCACATGTCGTCCATCAGCTTTCATCCATTATATAAAATCAAATTTTTATTCCTCATTTTAAATTCCTTATACATTTCGTCTACTGCGTTCTACGTGCCCACTTCCCTTCGAAAGTCCAGCTCTTCGATCAATTGGCAAACTTCACTTTTATCCCTCTATATTCCTCGAGGGGTAATCCAAATCTACATTGCGACTGCGAACTGTATAGTAATAATAATAATAATAATGATAATGCTGCGATTTTCGAGTATTGAATGAGCAGTGTTCAGCATGCGATTATTTTTTTAAAAACTGTTTTTTATTTCGTTGACATTTCTATACAAAATTGATGACTTGAAAAATCCGTTATTTCACCGCATCTTTGTTCGATTCCCATTCGAATGCTTGCCCAGCGCGTGACAAATGATTTGTCCATTTTCTCCGAGATACCTCGATTTTCGGCGTTGCTATGGATTTCTTATGGACAGTTTTCCATGGCTGCGTAATAATGAATACTTCGTAATATGGTGCGTGTCCGGAAACCGAATGTACGTCATGAATTTCTTCTCGTGAAAGATTAATCGAGTTTGTTTGAGTTCTTCTCTAGTGACATGTGAGGACAGATGGATGAATAGTTTATCGTTCAAATATTTGTAAGACTCGGAAATATTCCACCATTTACTTTTGCCCTGATTTTTCATTTTTATCTGCAAAAAATACCTATTTCTTAATTGTTTACTCATAGAAAAAGGTTTCACAAAGCCATCCGGCTATAAGTTTTCAATATTTTTTTGATATACTCCGGTCGATTGATTAATCGATTTAATATTAACATTTTTATCAATTAATTCTTTTACGAATACGAATCTCGACAAATTTTTCAATTCATTCTTATTATTATCACTTTGATTATTGTTATTATTTATTTACGTTGACAAACACATCCCTTATCACAATGGAATTGTCTTTCATCTCGAACGAACAGAAATTCCACCCTCTCGTACAAAAGCATACAAGAAGCACAAAGCTTTCTGTGCAGAAACGTTAGCGCAACGTGGATGCATGTTGGACGTAAATGGTAGGTGAGAAATAAGGGAGGTGATTTATCATTTCATTCTTTGGCTCTATCTGTCTTTCTCTTTCTCTTTCTTTCTCCTTCGTACTGTTTTTTCTCTCTGTTCTTTATCCAGGACAAGTAGAAAATCGATATGTTAGTGTTGAAGACACTCGGACGTTGTTGAATAAATGATCGCTTCTACAGTTGTTCACCAGCTTGATAATCTCGACGATACTATTGTATGATCGACGTATCGATAGCTCGATCGAGTGTTCTCGATTATTCTCTGAAATTTTTCTCCCACACTCACATTTGGTAATACATTCTTGACATTTGAAAAATACCGAATACGACAATTTCATTCAATAACTTATCACACAGAGACATGTATGGAATATTTTTTCATGACAAGGAAGAAGCCATTCCACGATGAAAATCCGAGTTGAACCGCAGAAGCGTCAAACTTTCAAATGTCATTTTGGCGAGCACATATGAGAATATATATGAGCACGTGGCTGGAGAGTTCGTGCCATTCGTCTTCGAGGCGATTTTTAGTATGAAATCGGAGTTATGAAATGGTGCGTCGAAGTGTTTTTAAAGAGAGATTCGTCGTGGCTTGGAATATCGGAAGTCGATAAACTTTTCTCGATACTATATAGGACGTATCGGAACGTTTGTGCGCTTGATTCTTTCTCCCTCTCGCTCGTTCTCTGTACTTTTTTCGTCAGAAGCGTACTCGGTCTATACTCGTTGCTTGGTCGTGCGAACCGGGCCAACGGGTAGCCACCAAAGAGTCTAGAGAGTTTAGACTTGGCTTCTTCACAGAAAAATACCGGAAACTTTTTTTCATCGAGGTATGAGACCACCGAGTATGAGTGTGTGTATGTATGTGTGCTCTGTGTTACAGAGAAAGAGACGGAAAGTTAAAGAAAAAAAAAAACAATATAAAAATAAAATAAAGCCTCTTGCTCGTTTCGAACCTTCCACTGTCCCTGTTTCTTCCCGCGTGTCACGTTCTCAGCCAAAACTGCCAACAGCCTGAGCCTCAGTTGTTAACTCTCACACTCTTCTCTCTCTCTCTCTCTCTCTC